>MU706241.1:34693-78842 GCA_026770625.1 Nicotiana glauca
GTGACGAGTATCTATACATTGGTGTCTAGCCTGATCGTGAGTCCTTATAATGTGATTTACCATGACTTGGTTGTGAACTCCGTGTTTATTGGCGAAATCCTATATGTTGTAAATAACATGTGAACGGTAAAATAATTAATTGATTCCTGGAAGCATTGGCTCGAATTGTGATACGAATATTGAAAGTATATGAAATGACTGGATTCTTTGGAGCGTTGGCTCAAAATGGTAGAGTGAATTATAAGTTAAGAAAAGTAAGAGTAACAAAGCGTTGTTGATTATCCCCTTGCCGGGACGTTTGGTTGAACTTGTTGGATTCTTTTCCCTTGCCGGGATTTTTGTCAAATGTTTGCTTATTGTTATGTCCCTTAATTGTGACTGTTGTTTGGGGAGCCAGGCTGTTAAATGATATTGAGGAGCGGGTTACACGCCACAACAATGATATTGAGGATCGGGTTGCACGCCGCAACAAGGATATATGAGGGTCGGATTGCGCGCCGCAACAGTGATACCTGATAAATGGTATGGGTCGGGTTACACGCCGCAATAATGATATTTATGGAGTGGGTTGCACACCGCAACAGTGATATTTGTGGAGCGGGTTGCACGCTGCAACAGTGATATTTGTGGAGCGGGTTGCACGCCGCAACAGTGATATTTGTGGAGCGGGTTGCACGTCGCAACAGTGATATTTGTGGAGCGGATTGCACGCCGCAACAGTTGTTGGAACTATGTGTTTATATTGAACATTTTTTCCTTGGTTATTGTGAATCTAAGATGCTTTAGTTGTTATTCGGGATTTCTGTTATTAATGTTATCTCTTCATAGTATGTTTCCCCCCTCCCATATTGTTAGTTATTTGGTATTTTGATTCTGTTGTATATTTATAACTGCACAGGTTTATGTGGTGTACAGTCTAGCCTCGTCACTACTTTGCCGGGGTTAGGCTAGACACTTACCAGCACATGGGGTCGGTTGTGCTAATGCTACACTTCTGTGCATTTTTGCACAGGTCCAGGTTTTGAGGAGCAGCATCAGCAGTAGTACGGGAGCAGGATTTCATTATCACGAGACTAAGATAGCCTTGCAGGCGTCCGCAAGCCCAGCGTCTCTTCTTTATACTATTCTTATTTGACTGTTGCCTCATTGTTTTCGAGATAGAGATCTTATATATTTCTTTCAGACCATTGTTTTTAGTTTATTCTGAGAAGTTCGTGAGTAATGTGACACCAAATCTTGGGTAGAGGCTTTTAATGACTGTTCCGCATTTTGATTTGTATTTATAAATCAGACATTCCGCTATTGTCCTTATTACATTTCATGTTCTATATTGATTCTATGAACTGTTAAAATAATTGATTAGTAATGGAAACGGTAATTAAGTTGGCTTGCCTAGATACCACGAGTAGGCGCCATCACGATCCCGATAGTGGTAAATCCGGGTCGTGACATATTATCACCCCCTAAATCCAGAAAAGGCATATTTGCGGTAAAACCAGTCGATCAATGGTGTAGTCGATAGTTCCGCGCCTTTCCCCTTGAGTTGTCCGCTCAAGGGTACCAGTCTAAAAGCCATAGAAACCTTACTCTATTTAATTATGCATGCATCATGGTCAAACCTAGTCGAGTCAGTTATGTTGTCCGCATAATGACTCTTTAAGATGGCCTTGTCCAAAGTCCACTGGGTTTCCCTAAAACCCAAACGGACATCATCACGCTCTGTGCATTTATTTGGAGAACTAAATGCTTTTATGCCAATTGTTGATATTAAATAGTCGAGTTCGGTGGGGGTAAGGGCCTAACCTTATTTGTCTTGCAAAAATATGAGGCATGATGTCCCTAGATTCGACATGGTCACCAACATCCACCCAAAACTACTAAGCTGGTGGAAAGATCTTCACTCTAGTGATCAAACTCTTGTTTGGAAATATTTGGGGAACCTACCTTCTCTCCTGGAAATCCAACCCAACAACAAGATCATAGAAGCTGCTACTTTGTTCTGGGATTGTGAAAGGTCCGTATTCCGCTTCGGGGACATTGAAATGACACCCTTGCTAGAAGATATAGGAGGATTGGCCAGTATAGCATGGGAGACTCTAGGTTTGTTAATGCCCGAGAACCACAAGGGTAGAGGCTTCCTCAAAATAATGGGTTTGAAGAAGAATCCGAAACTGACATGTTTGAAAGAATCCTACATCCCTTTTTATTATTTATACGAGAGGTACGGTCATAGCAAATCCTACCGTACCTATCCTGACGAGTTTGCCATCACATCATTAGGGCATATTCACTGAAAGGTCTTTGTATTCATGTTTTGCTTCCTGGGATTGATCGTGTTTCCAATGAAGAAAGCAAGAATCCACACCAGACTAGCTATGGTAACTAAGACCTTAATGGAAGGAATTGGAGAGCAACCATTCAGCATTGTGCCCATGATCGTTGAAGAAATATACCGAGCTCTAGATAGGTGTCAACAGGGAGCCCAACACTTCGAAGGCTGCAATTTGCTACTTCAACTTTGGCTCATGGAGCATCTCCAAAAGGGTGAATACCGACAAGAAATTCAGTGAAGGGACTAGGATGATCATATTGCTTTTCATCATCCAAAGAGAATGAATTACATGCCCAATATGTTCGCCCAATCGGAGAATGCTAGAGAATGGGTCGAGCTCTTCAAAAATCTGACTGAGGACCAGGTACAATGGATGTTCGAGTGGTTTCCGACCGAGGAGTTCATCGCCCGATCTAGAGATGCACCTTTCCTGATATTGATCGGTCTGAGAGGAACATACCCTTACGTCCCTCTCCGGGTTATGAGGCAAGCAGGTAGGAAGCAGATTGTACCTAGGGTAGACAAGATGAGTCCCTTCCGGGCTAACTTCCAGGATGATGATAGTCCTTACAAGTGCTAAGCTCAGCATATGTGGCACTGCAAGATTATTATGGGGAGAGATACCATCGAGCTAGACAGATACCACGCTGGCTGTGCTCCCTACTATTCAGGCTGGTTGGAGAATAATCATAATGGTCTGGGCCAGCCTGGGTTTGTTTGAGGTCACAGGATCATAGATGAAAAGGCCGAGGCACAGGTAAAATACAACCAATTACGTAAGAGGATCTGGGAATTCGAAAGCGAGCATCGTGAGATGCAAGAAGCCAACCAAAAGTTGATTGAAGAGTAGAAAGACATGGCTGTCAGTGCCAATAAGCGACTGGGATACTTGGAGCGGGGCATAGTGGATTTGGAGAAGAAATTTCTCAAGATGGTCGAAGACTGCCAAAATTCTGAAGGAAACAAAGGCGGACATCTAGACAGAGCCTACCTATTGCTGGGACTTTGCAAACTGGGAAAACTGTTCGACGGAGCCAAGGATGCCGAATATGGGGAAGGTCCTTCTGGAACCAAATAGATAGGAGTTTTCTTCTTTTATAAAATGTAATAAGGCTAATGGCCACTAGCAACTTTTATTTCCTGCTATTTAGTGTTGATTTAGGATTCGTCTACTTTTTATCAATAAAATGAGGCATTTAGCATTCCAAGTTCTCCAAATTAACTTGTTGCTAGGCCTTCCTCAGGCACGAAGAGGTACCCAAATTAGGACATGCTTTACATTCCCGCACTATGTGTTTAAATATTGCAACATTTTTTTATATATATAATCCTCACTAACTTGATACCTTTTTGTTTTTTACTTTTTGTTTATTTCCCCCTCCCCAAAGGTTAGTTCGTGCACTCTGGCAATATCATGTTATTCCACGAGATCCAGGGGCCCTCCACCCACTCCTCTTCTTAGTCCTGTCAAAAACAAGAACAAAGGGAAGATGGAAGATTTGAACACGCCAGAAAGGAAAACTCGACCGAACGGGTAGAGGTCACTCATGGTCATGTTACTCAGGTTTTCGAAGAAAATGCATCCCAACTCGAACAAAAGCTACTGAAATTCCAAGAAGAACTTGATCAGGTCCGGAATCTGACAAATCTGTCGTTTTCCCTCACTACTCCATATATCAATTTCTCAAATGCTCAGAACCCTCCACCTCTATAGAATATCCCGAAGCAACTGAGCCATCCCACTCCTCACCACCACTACAACACCTACTATACCCCAAATAACACCCCATTGCTCATCCCAGAAATCTAGAACTCCACAAATGACCATTTCCATGCCCACCATAATACCCCCATCTACGTGGAGACTATGCCACACTCCACCCAGCCCATCTCAAGCACACCCGAGTCTGATGATAAAGACTTTTCATCAGAAACTTGGCTGAAGAACTTAAGAAATTGACTAGCCAAATTCAAGGCGTTAAAGGAAGCAAGGGAATTGAAGGGCTGAACTACGAAGATCTTTGCATACAACCCGATGTCGAACTACCCGAGGGGTACAAACCTCCTAAGTTCGAGATGTTTGATGGTACAGGGGATCCAAGGGTCCATTTGAGAACGTACTGTGACAAGCTGGTTGGAGTAGGAAGAGATGATAAAATCTGCATGAAGCATTTCATGAGGATCTTGAAAGGAGATGCTTTGTCTTGGTACATTAACCAAGATCTAAAGAAGTGGTCGAATTAGGTAAGCATGGCATCCGAATTTATGGATAGGTTCAAGTTCAACACGGAGAATGCGCCGGATATGTTCTATATTCAAAATCTAAAGAAGAAGCCCATAGAAACATTTCGCGAGTATGCTACTCGCTGGAGGTCCGAAGCTGCTAAGGTTAGACCTGCCTTGGAGGAAGAACAAATGAACAAATTCTTTGTCCGGGCTCAAGACCCATAGTATTATGAAAGGCTGATGATGATCGAGAGCCAAAAATTTTCTAACATCATCAAGCTGGGAGAAAGGATCGAAGAGGGCATCAAAAGCAGTATGGTTACGAACTTCGAGGCCTTGCAAGCTACAAATAAGGCCTTACGGTCAGGAGGTGTGTCGAAGAAAAGGGACGTAGGAGCCGTAATGGTGGCATAGAGAACCAAATCTCCCATCAAATACCAAGCTTGCCCAATGCCTCTACTCACATATGAGCTTACTCCAAACTACCAAGCACCTTCACCCTCTTACCAAACCCCACCACCCACTTATCAATCACCTCCAACTCCCACATATCAGCCTACTTCACCTAAATATTCCCAACCCGCACACATTCACCAAGCCTACAATGCTCAACTATACCACTATCAATCCCCTCCCGCACACCAAAACTTCCCTAGACCTCAACCAAACTTTGACCGAAGGCCTCCGAAATAATATACAGCTATTGCTGAACTTATTGTCCAGTTGTATGAAAGACTCAAACTTGCTGGTTATGTCACCCCTATCCCTAGTGCAACTTCAGAGAAACCTTCTCAGTAGGTTAATCCAAATAAATCATGTGCATACCATTCCGGCATGAAAGGACACACCATTGATGAATGTCGTTCTCTGAAAGATATCATCCAGACTTTAATTGATAACAAGATTATTGTGACAAAGGAGCCTAAGCCAAATATCTGCAATAACCCTCTGCCATACCACAAGGGTGGTGGCATTCACATGATTGAAATAGAGGATGATTGGGATCCCAAGGGATCGATTGGTTTGATCACAAAAGGTGATGACCCAAAGAAACCAATAGTCACCCTTAATCCAATCGTAGTCCAGATTCAGCCCTCTGGGGACGCCGAGGTAAATATGTCCATGCCACTTGAGTTTGAAGCGACGTCCTCTGAAAAGACACCGGCACCAATTGAGGTCAAATTCGTGTCTCCAGTGAATGCACCTACACCATTCGAAGTTGCAATTTTACCGTCCAAGGTACATGCTCTGTTCGAAGTAAATATAGCCACGCCGATTCCAGTGGTGATGTCGGCTATGACACCATTCCATAAAAAGGCTATACTATGGGACTACACAGCCAAAGCAAGAAGGAAAGTCAAGGTTATGTTCGGAGAGGCAATTACGGCACAGGGTATGACAAGAACTAGCAGAGTTTATACCACGGAACATCTGGCTGAGTCGAGCAAGCAGGCCTCTAACCGGTCGACCATCAGCGAGACCGGGCTAGATGATCTCTAGATAAAGATACAGGCCAAGGAATACTCAGTCATTGACCAGCTGAACAAAACACCAGCGCAAATTTCTATCCTTGCTCTGCCACAAAATTCTGATGCACACAAGAATGCCCTGTTAAGGGTGTTGAGTGAAGCATATGTGCCAAGCAACATCATCAGTGGAGAGATGGATAACATGGTAGGACAGGTATTGGAAAGCCACAAGATCACTTTTCACGAAGATGAGCTACCACCATAGGGGTTGAGTCACAACAAGGCATTGCACATCACCGTGCAATGCGAATACTATTTTATCACCTCAACATTTATCTGTTAGTAACACTCAGGACGTTGGATAAGGGACTGCACGAGATAAAGGATGGAGCCATCAATGTGAAAGCTTTCGACGGCTCCCAAAGGTCCACCATTGGGGAAATTAGTCTATGTTTGCAAATGGGGCCTACTTGGTTCGATGTTGACTCTCAAGTAATAGACGTGCCAGCATCTTACAATCTGTTATTGGTACGACCATGGATTCATGTTGCTGGGGCTGTAGCGTCAACACTACATCAAGCAGTAAAGTTTGAGTGGAATCACCAGGAGGTGATCATTCACGGTGATGGTAGCAATCCTATATACAGTCCCCAGACCATTCTAGCAATCGGAGGCAGAAGAAAGTTAGGTGGGGAGACTTATCATCACATCAAGCGAGTCAACACCATTGACAAGGAAAAATTGTGGGATAACAAAATCAAGAGCATATTGAAATGGAGTGGGTATGAACCTGGCAAGGGGCTTGGCAAGAACCTCCAAAGAATCGTTAAGCCTATAAAACTCAAGAAACATGGCACACCTTCGGTCTGGGATATGAGTATATCTGGGAAGAATTCAACAACTGGTCGCCACCATGGCATGGTCCTTACTATCCGCTTGAGAAGCCAATACCAAGCTTGGAATAGACTTTCCAATCGGCCGATGTTATCTATGCGTCAGAAGAAGATGAAGCACTGGCAGCAGTGAAGAATTTGTTCCTAGAAGACAATGATATGGATTGTTGTGTCGTTCTCGAGGAGGAGGGGGAGGAAGGCCCTTCCATACAGGCTGTAAGCAGAAGAGCATGCCTCAATAACTGGATCATCAAAACCGCCAAAGCTCGGCGAGCCTCGGGGTAGCAAGGTTGAACAAGCATCATGCACTATCTTTTATTTTTACTAGATAATTTTTCCTTTCGCATTTTTAATTTTCACAATAAAATCTTCAATGTTCAAAAACACTATGCAATTTATCAAGGCATTTCGACTTTTCTTATGAATCAACACTTACTCTTATTATTTTCTCTCATTACTTTACTTATACAGCATTACTATTACTTATCTTGATGAACCAATGACTGTGACATGCAATGAGACAACACAAAAAATAGACATAGATTCAGAGGAAGATGACATACCTAAAGAGATTGTTAAGGAAGTTGAGAATTTTGAAAACAAACCGAAATCCAACCTGGATGAGACGGAAATTGTTAATCTGGGGGATGAAGAGAATGTCAAGAAAACACGAATCAGCGTTCATTTATCACCATCAAAAAAGAAGGGATACACATAATTTCTAAGAGAATATGAGGACATATTCGCCTGGTCGTATGACAACATGATGGGCCTGAGTACGTCTATTGTGGCTTACAAACTGCCAACTAATCCGACATGTCCGCCGGTAAAGTAGAAGCTCAGAAAGTTCAATCCTGATATGAGTTTGAAAATCAAAGAAGAAGTCACCAAGAAGGTCAAAGCCAAGGTCCTCAGGGTAGTAGAATACCCGACATGGTTAGCCAATATTGTGCCAGTAACAAAGAAGGACGGGAAGGTTAAAGTCTGTGTCGACTACCAGGATCTTAACCGGGCCAATCCGAAAGACGACTTTCCTTTACCAAACATACACATCCTGATCGACAATTGTGCCAAGCATGAATTGCAATCATTTGTGGATTGTTTCGCTGGTTATCATCAGATTTGGATGGATGAAGAAGATGATGAGAAAATGGCTTTCATTACGCCGTGGGGAATGTACTGCTACAAGATAATGCCATTTGGGTTAAAAAATGCAGGGGCCACCTACATAAGGGCCATGACTACCATTTTTCATGATATAATACACAAGGAGATCGAGGTGTACGTAGATGATGTTATCATCAAGTCGAAGAAGGCCACTGATCACATGGAAGATTTAAGGAAGTTTTTCAATAGACTATGGAGGTACAACCTAAAACTGTATCCTGTGAAGTGTGCATTTGGGTTCCCTGCTAGAAAATTACTTGGGTTTATTGTGAGCCGCCAAGGAATAGAATTGGATCCATCAAAGGTCAAGGTCATTCAAGAACTTCCACCACCAAAGAACAAGAAGGACGTGATGAGTTTCTTGGGAAGGCTTAACTATATTAGCCGGTTCATAGCATAGTCCACGGTCATCTGTGAGCCAATCTTCAAGATATTGAAGAAGGATGTTGCCACCAAATGGACTGATGACTGCCAGAAAGCTTTCGATAGAATCAAGGAATACCTATCAACACCACCAGTCTTGGTCCCGCCCGATCCATGTAGATATCTACTACTCTACATCGGAGTATTAGATGGTGTCTTTGGTTGCGTCCTGGGGCAGCATGATGAAACGGGGAGGAAAGAGCAGGCCATTTACTATCTCAGCAAGAAGTTCACTTCGTATGAGGCCCGATATTCTCTGTTAGAGCATACCTATTGTGCTCTGGCTTGGGTGGCCCAGAAGCTGAGGCACTACTTCTGTGCCTATACTACATATCTCATATCAAGGATGGATCCTTTGAAGTACATCTTTCAGAAGCCCATGCCCACTGGCAAGCTGGCAAAGTGACAAATCCTATTGATGAATTTGACATTGTCTATATGACTCAGAAGGCAATCAAGGGACATGCACTAGCAGATCACCTTGCGAAAAATTCCATATATGGAGAATACGAACCCCTAAAAACGTATTTTCCTGATGAAGAGGTATCATTCGTAGGAGAGGACATTGCGGAATCCTATGATGGTTGGAGAATGTTTTTTGATGGAGCAGCAAACTTCAAAGGAGTTGGCATAGGAGCAGTCCTAGTGTTAGAAACCGGTCAGCATTATCCGGTGTCAGCTAAGCTCAGGTTCCCGTGCACCAACAACATGGACAAATATGAAGCCTGCATCCTAGGGCTCAAGATGGACATTGACATGAACATCAAAGAGTTGCTAGTAATTGGAGATTCAGACTTACTCATACAACAAGTCCGAGAAGAATGAGAAACCAAGAACTCTAAGATACTCCCATATCTGTATCATGTATAGGAGTTGAGGAAGAGGTTCACAAAGACAGAATTCTGACATGTTCCCATAATCCATAATAAACTCGCCGATACATTGGCTACCCTATCATCTATGATACAACATCCAGACGAAAAATTCATTGATCCCATTCCAGTAAAGATCAACGATCAGCCAGCTTATTGTGCACATATTGAAGAAGAAGCAGATGGAAAGATTTGGTTTCATGATATCAGGGAATATTTGGCAAAAGGAGAATTTCCAAGACTTGCAAATCCTACTCAAAAGCACACACTTCGGAGGCTGTCTAATAATTTCTTCCACATCGAAGGAATCCTGTATAGGAGAACTCCTGATCTAGGACTACTAAGGTGTATCGACTCAAAGGAAGCATCCAAACTACTAGAAGAAATCCATGATGGGACTTGTGGTCCACATATAAACGGTTTTGTCTTAGCAAAGAAGATCCTCTGAGCTGGTTACTTTTGGATGACTATGGAGACAGACTGCATCCAGTATATTCGAAAATGCCACCGCTGCCAGATACATGAAGACATGATAAAGGTATCTTCCAATGAGCTTAATGCAACAAGCTCACCGTGGCCTTTCACCGCTTAGGGATGGATGTTATTGGACCTATCGAGCCTGCCGCTTCCAATAGACACAGATTTATCTTGGTAGCAATTGACTATTTCACCAAATGGGTCGAAGCAGCATCTTACAGAGCAGTAACTAAGAAAGTTGTGGCAGACTTTGTCGGCGATCGTATTGTTTGTCGATTTGGGATTCCAGAGTCGATCATTACCGATAATGGCTCCAACCTCAACAGCGACTTGATGAGTGCAATGTGTGAAACCTTCAAGATCAGACACAAGAATTCTACAGCCTACAGGTCTTAAATGAATGGAGCTGTAGAAGCCGCCAATAATAACATCAAGAAGATATTGAGAAAAATGATAGAGAACAATAAGCAATGGTAGGAAAAGCTATCATTCGCTTTATTGGGGTATGGCACCACAGTCCGCACATTAACTAGGGCAACCCCCTATATGCTGGTTTATGGTACATAAGTCGTCATTCCCACCGAGGTGGAAATTCCTTCCTTAAGAATCATATAGGAAGCAGAGATCGACGATGCAAAATGGGTGAAGAGTCGTTACGAGCAGCTGGCTCTTATAGATGGAAAGAGAATGAATGCAGTTTGTCACGGTCAGCTTTATCAGAATAGAATGTCTAGAGCCTTCAACAAAAGAGTCAAGCCGAGACACTTCACGCCATGACAGTTGGTGTTAAAGAAAATTTTCCCGCATCAAGATGAAGCCAAAGGGAAATTTTCCCCCCAAGTGGCAAGGTCCATACATGGTTCACCAGGTTCTGACAGGAGGAGCCCTTATACTTTCCGAAATGGACGGAGAAGTTTGGCCCAAGCCAATCAATTCAGATGCAGTCAAGTGACACTATGTGTAATCTTTATGTTTTCCCTACATGATGTAAATTGAACTACGTCTGACCTGATTCCCGTTTAAGAGGGGATACGTAGGCAGCCTTATGGGTTCGATCACAATTCAATAAAATTTCCATTTCCCTCGCAATTGGAAACTGGGGCAGAATTTTAAGGAGGACCCTCAAAATTTCGAAGTAATTTCAGCCGATCATCACTAGTAGCAGTCGGAAGCATCAACCTAGTAAATTGGGGCAGAATTTTGAGGAAGACCCTCAAAATTCCGTAGTAGAGAAGGTTGCAATGTCTTCAACCACGTCGGAGTCATCGGTTCATCTAAAGAAAAACTATTATTAATTATGTGTTTATGTTACATTTTTACTAAATCATGCATGTTTATTACTTAAATTGCCTTGATTAGCAATGATACCCCAATGATACATACTGTATCACCAGATCAAAGTCGAACAGCCCAAGCAAAGCCAGTAGGATGCGAACTAACCTCCCCCTCTACAAAGCTCACAATTTTTCTTTGAATGCAGACACTTGGATTGCGAAAGCATCTGGCTTTCTATACACTCATGAGACAAACATTGTTCATGAATACAACTCTCAAAATTGTTGCACTTACCAGCATTTGCTATCCACGCACGCTGGTAATATTCCCTATATCACAATGTCCCCAGTAGTCACAATATCGCAACCTGCTATCAGCTAAGAAAACTCTATTACCATTTGCCCTTTTATTTCTTGCATAAGGGTATTATTCTGCCTTCCGAGACTAAACATTGTCTCCATCTGCATTTTTCTGCATTGCATAAGGCTAACATTCTGCCTTTTGAGACTAAACGCTATCTCCATCTGCATTTTTTTGTATTGCATAAGGCTACTATTCTGCCTTCCGAGGTTAAACTCTACCTCCATCTGCATTTTATGTATTGCATAAGGCTGACATTCTATCTTCTGAGACTAAATGTTGTCTCCATATGCATTTGCATGGCTGCAAGATCGCCACCTTATCTAAATTTGCATGGCTGAAAGATCTCCATCGTATCTATGTTTGCATGGCTGAAAGATCGCGGCCTCATTTACATCTTTATGACTGAAAGATCGCCACCTTATCTACATTTGCATGGCTGAAAAATCGCCACCTTATCTATATTTGCATGGATGAAAGATCGCCGCCTCATTTGCATTTGCATGGATGAAAGATCGCCACCTTATCTACATTTGCATGGCTGAAAGATCGTTGCCTCATTTACATCTGCATGGCTGAAAGATCGCCACCTTATCTATATTTGCATGGATGAAAGATCGCCACCTTATCTATATTTGCATGGCCAAAAGATCACCGCCTCATTTACATCTGCATGGCTGAAAGATCGTCACCTTATCTATATTTGCATGGCTGAAAGATTGCCACCCTATCTATATTTGCATGGCTGAAAGATCGCCACATATTGCATCTCATAGGCTGAAAGATCGCCAAATACTGTATTTCATGGCCTGAAGATCGCCAAACTATCCGAAGGCATCATTGTTCAGAGACACCATTTGGATAGCCTGAAAACACCATGACATGGCCTGAGGATCCCTGTTAATCTTTTGCATATCATTATTTAAAGGCGTCATGGTTCGGAGGCATCAACCCTATAGCCCGAGAGAATCATTTCATGGCCTGTGAATCCTTTATTATACACTTCATGGCGCAGGACATCATGGTCTACGGACGTTATTCTAACCATCCAAAGACAACCTTAATGGTCCGACGGGAATTTGCACCATGTTTAAATTTACGCACCATATATGCTTGTATTGCTTATTTGCAGGTAAGCCAGCGAGCAATGGCCATCTCGGTAGGAGCAATCCTTCTCCAGTTCCTACAGCCATATCAAACCTAAACCTGCCACGCACCCGACCCTAGATATTGCGTCCGTTCTTGAAAATTCTCCATCGACATACTCCGTCAACAGATCCTGAACTATATATGGCTTCATTCCTGCAAAACCAAGGATATGTAGGCAGCTCAGAAACCAGTGTACAGCCTAAATCTTCTTCAAACTATTTCGCTCGGTCAAAATTGGCCATCGTATCTTTACCCGACAACTCTTTCTTCCTTTCAGGGAAAAGAGGGACAGTTGTTTATACCCAATTTTTTCTTACGCATTTTCTAAAATGCGAAATGCTTTCAAAATAGCATATGTGTACATATATAAGTATGTCCAAATGTTTTACTATTTTTCCTTAATTTTTAAAAAAAAATTAATCAATTTATTGCCCTATTTTATTCAGAGAAACCCAATAATTATTGTCAAAGTTATCATTTTTTGGTGATTCATTTATTGGATTCTCATCGTTATGACAAAATATATCTAAGATAATTTTTACATATTTTTACATATTTATTTAGTATTTTCAAAGTTAAATTGTATATAATTGCAATATTAGCCTCTTTTTTACATTTATATCTATAAAAATTAAGCCCAGTATTTTTAATTTGATAATTATGTAGTATTAATCTTTATAATATCTTTAATTTATTTTCAGAAATTATCTTACTATTTTTTATAAATCAAACGGGGAAAAATGGCTATTTAAAGGATAGCCCCATTTGTATTTCAAATATAAACAAATCAAACCCCCAATCCCAGTCCAATTTCAAATTAAAACACTCGACCCAAATCCTAAATCCGCCTACCCGACCCAAAGACCCATTAAATCTTGGCCGTTGATCTAAAAGATCAATGGTCCTCATAATTCCTTGCCTTTTTAATCTAACAACCCCCCAAACCCTACCCATTCCCTCATTTCAGATGCCTCTGAATCCCCGGTCTCTCTCAATCCTCTCTCAAACCCTAGCCGCCACCCTCAACTGCCACCATAAAACCTCCTAAATCCATGGCTTCCAAGGTCATTGGAGGCCTGTATCCACCTCCCTAGGCTTCTATGTGTTCGATTATCATGGTTTCAAGGCTAAATCCTAGAAAACTTGGTCCAGACTTTGGCCAATTTCAGTTTTATGGTTGTCTCTGGTCATCTTTGACTTTGCTCTGGCCGGCCATGGCTATTCGAGTCTGACTCTAGATTCTCCTGCTTAGATCGATGGTTTTCAAATCCTTTCTCACCATTTAGGATTCTTCTGAAACCCTAACCTTTAAAGTTCTTTCGATTTCTTTTAGGTCTTTTTCAGACATGTGCTTGCTCTAAACTTCTAAACATCTTCTCAAAGTTTCTTTTAAAACTCTACCTTCAAAAACCCTTATTTCTTCCGATTAGGTTTTCTGTTAAGTTATTTGACATGTTTTGTTGCGCTTCCTTATGTCGTTCTTATACTTGATTTTGCATGTTAAGGGCCTTAATTTCTTATGAGGTCTTTTAATCTATTTTTGTTATTATTTAATTAATTTACTTGAGCTTCATCTCCAGACTCGATTGGTGTTGAAAACCCCTAATTTTGGGTTCATTCGAGTTCTAAGAATATTTATTGTGTGATTTACTTGTTCATCATCTTTGAATTCGATTGGTTTCAAAAACCCTAATTTCTTTAGGGTCTATTCGGGCTTCTGAAGCTGCTTCATCTATTTCTATATGTGATTTGGTTTCTTGCAATCATTGAAACTCGAACGTACTTTTTCAGAAGGGCATTTACTTGACCCTTTACATGCTTCTGATACCCTATTACTAAGTTAACGGAGTTGACCTAGGTAACTATTATGTTTCCATGTTCACAGTCTATTAACTATGTGATTGCTATTGCATGTTCCTTCTCTTTGCCATAGTTTGGTCTCACATGTTTATGTACTCTATTTATATGCTAAATTCCCTTTTTGAATGGCCTCCAATTCTGGACTGATTTCAAACCATTCCTTGTGAGATTTTGTTTGCACTCGTGTTAAGTAAATGATTTTTTCATTGTTTCACCTTATTGATTTCCCTGTTTCTTGGTCTAATTTGAACACTTTCCTTTCAACCTTCGATCCCTACCTTTTCCACTCAATATGATTGATTCCCTTACCTTGGTTCCATTGGTACTTGATTCTTACCGACATTTCCTCGATTAGGATTTGATGAACCTAGTCTCTATTACATATTGAGTACTTGTACTATGCTGAAAATATTTCCTTATTGGTTATATTCAGCCTTATGTGATTTCTTTCCTTATTTTTATATTTGCATTGTCACTGTTTAATTTAACTCCTTAATTGAAGGAAGTCCTTATACTAATGTGATTTTAATTAGTACATAGTTTCCATAATTACTGCTAACTCTGATTTTGGCCTTATTTTCCACCTGTCTTCAAACTATAAATACCTTGCTCTTTCATTAGCACACACACGAACATTCTTAGTTCTGAACTCTCATTTACACTAAAAGAACACTCTCTCTTGCTCTACTGCTTCTACTATGGCCTGTTTAGCTAGTTGAAAACCAAAGCTATATTTGAAAAGTCTTGCTACCTTTTTTTCTTACATTTGCTTCTTTGAAATGGTATGTTCTAGTTAAGATTTCAGCATCAACAACAACATGGTTACTTAATGTTCTTTCATTCTTGTCTGCCTATTGCTTCAGTACTTTATTTAGCTTGTTGTAATTTCTTTTCTCCTATTCTGAATCAATGTATTACGAATCCTAAATCCCTACCCCAATGTGTTTGATAATTATGGTTTGTTTGGGGCATGACAGCATCAAATATTGCTAAGCATGATTCAAAATTGGACCTCCTAGGATCATAACCTCTATGCCACCTTTACATGTTGTGTGCTCTGGTTGATTTACAAGCATGACAGCACCCCTATTACTGTACATGCCCTGAATTGACCTATGCCTAAGTATATAGGCCCTTGGAATGGATTCCCAATCCCCTGCACCTTTGGTGTAAAATTATCAAATTGTTTGAAGTGTTACTAACTGTTTCCCAGCACCTCTTTCCCTCTTCTTTACTTCCTTAGTTCTTAAAGCTCTATTTCTACACTTGCAGTATCTTTCTAGACTTAAGTTCTGGCCCTCTCATGTGAGCCTTGCCTTGGGACCCATGAACTCCCTCTGAACTTGGACACATGAGGGCTGGCATTTCCACACTGCACTTGTCCCTATTTTGGTTATAACACTTGGGTGTGAGCACTGTCCGGGGTCCCTTTGAGGCCCTTAGGGAACTCTGATACACTCAAGTTTGAGAAAGGCTTTGAAATAAATGGCATTTGAAGTGGTTTGGACCATAACTCAGAAAGAAAGTCAGGAATCTGGCTTCCTCTAATTGTAATTTTCTTTCTTTTATTTTTCGATGTAATTCATTATTGGGTCTATAATAATCTTCTAATAAACACTGGGGCTGGCTAGTAAAAAGGGTTTGGTATCAATGCATGACAATGGTAGAATCATGCCTATAAGACTATTTTGATTCTACATATTCAATCACATTTAGAAACCATGCCTATAAGGCTATTTTGATTCTGGATACTCAATCACATTTAGAAACTATGCCTATAGGACTATTTTGATTCTGCACACTCAATCACATTTAGAAACCATGCTTATAATATTATTTTAATTCTGCATAACTGCATCTAGAAATCATGCTCATAGAGATTCATTTACTCTACATGTTTAATATCACACCTAGATAACATGCCTATAGGGCTTCACTTTAATTTTCTGCATATTAGGCATCATGTTTTAAGGATATAACCCAGTAGCATGTTAAAATCAGTGACATATAGAAATCATGTCTATAGGGGTCTATAAGTATAATCTTGTTCGTTTCTGATCACATGCAATGTTGGGTATCATGTCTATGAGGACCTAAAATCAATAACGCATAGAAGTCATGCCTATAAGAATTTTGAATCATTTGTCTTAACAGTGTTTCTTTGTTATACTTCTAAATCAGTAATAGATATCATGTTCATAAGATCTCGCTCAAACACTTAGCAAGCCTTAGGTGATAACGACCGATAAAAACTGATTTCGCCCTTTGTTAATTAATAATTGACACAATCATTAAGCAAGTCTGATTTTGATTTCCTATTTGAGCCATGTATCAAACTAGTTTGCCTCAAACAACCTGCTCTCTCTCGTATTTTATATTTTTTTAGACCTAAGTAGTATGTGCAAGACATGCTATTTTATGTATTTGTTTTGACGAGGTATACTTGAGCCGTTGTTTGTTTATATGTTTCCCCAAACATGCAGTATGTGTTTTGTATGTCACCTTAGAATTTTTACCTTTGAAACCTCAAATAAGCCTAATGTCCCTCCCTTTAGGATTAGTAGTCCTAAGTGCCTTCGGGACTAATAGGATTGGGACGGGTAATAGCATGCAATAAGTAATCGAGAACAATCCGTGCTTTAATACATTAATGGGGTGGGAAGGGTAGATATGGATATGATAACCACGCAATAATGTCACGTGTAGCCCCTCATTGAGGAGTGATCATCGGACATTGTGTGGGGTGATCCATATTTCTAATAAACATAGGATCCCCTCCCTTTATTCTTTATTCTCTTTTAGCATTGTATTTCCTTATTTAAAATTATCTCTTTTAATTATTCTTCCGAACTGTGTCTACTTTCAAATCATTATGTATTGAAATCCCCTGTTATTTGAGCCTTATCTATTTTTATGTTAATTACACCCAAATTCACAATAACTATCTAGCTGGGAACCACACTAGTGGATTTTAAGGGTGCCTACACCTTCCCCTTAAAATAATTTCAAGCCCTTACCCAATCTCTGATTATTCAAACAAACTTAGAGTTAAATCTCTATTTGTGTCCTAATGCACCATAATCATTAGATGGCGACTCTTTAAATGCAAAACCCAGTTCCCAAAAGAAACGAGTTGTCCCTCCAAATATCATAAATCTGATTTCGTGAGAAAAGGGGGGGCGCAAAACTTACACTTCAGACCTAGTTGGCCTTAAGTACATTTGAATGCAATTTTTTCACTTTAGATTTATTGGCCTTAAGTGCATGAAACCATTGGTTGCACTTTAGACCTATTTGGCCTTAATTTCATCTGAAGAGTAATTTTTTTTCATTTCAGACTAATATTTTTTTAACTTCAGACCCAATAAGTCTGAAGTTGATCGTAAAGTGGGTAGGCTTGAATTATTTTTCCAAAGTGGGTATATGTACAATTGTGATCCCAAATCGGGTATAAATGCAAAACCCTACTAAATTTTTTATTGAAGCCCAATTAAATGTGGGCTCTAACTACACCTTTCCTAGTTTATATTGGATACCAGTTCATAATACTTAGATATGCATCCAGTTCTTAACAATTTTGAGCACGTATATGAATCTTCTGTACTATTATTTTCACTATACTCACTGCATTGATTTTTTCCTTTTGAAATATACTATTGTTCCTAGCCTGCCAGACATAGTAAACAACTGCAGCCAAAGTTATTCTGTATAGCTCTGCTCCAGCACTCTTTCCTGCTGCTTTCTCCACTGCCCATTGCACTTCTTCATGCCATTGGTTCTTCCTTCTCATGATCCCTTGCCAGTATAATAATTTCTGCCATATTGCTTCTTCCTTCTCATGATCCCTTGCCGGTATAATAATTTTTGCAATATTTCCCATGATACATCACACTCGAAGAATAGATGTGGTACTGTTTCATTGCTCTTTTGACAGATTGAGCATAATGTTTCATCAACTAACCCCCCATCTTGCAAGTTTGTCCTTAGTAGCTAAACTGTCTAGAATTGCCAGCCTTGGGATGAAAATCCATTTAGGCATACCCTTATTGCTGCATACTAGACCTCTCCATGTCACCATTTAGAAGTCCCCTTGCAGTTTTTTGTACAGCTCTTTCGTAGAAAACCTGTCTATATGCTTCACAACCTCCTCTAAATATCCTGCCTCTTGAAATTGTGTCTTTGCTTTGAATATCTTCTGTATTACCCAGGATGCATTCTTTTATAATTCTGCCATATTGTTTCTTCCTTCTCATGATCCCTTGCCAGTATAATATTTTCTACCATATTTCCCATGATACATCACACTCGAAGAATAGATGTTGTACTGTTTCATTGCTCTTTTGACACATTGAGCATAATGTTTCATCAACTAACCCTCATCTTGCAAGTCTGTCCTTAGTAGCTAAACTGTCTAGAATTGCTAGCCTTGGGATGAAAATCCATTTAGGCATCCCCTTATTGTTGCATATTAGACCTCTCCATGGCACCATTTGGACGTCCCCTTGCAGTTTTTTGTACAGCTCTTTGGTAGAAAACCTGTCTATATGCTTCACAGCCTCCTCTGAATATCCTGCCTCTTGAAATTGTGTCTTTGCTTTGAATATCTTCTGTATTACCCAGGATGCATTCTTTGTTTCTATGTCCCATATACAATTCTCTTTTATATAGTACGTATGAACCCACTGCACCCATATTTTCTCCTTCTTTTTACATATGCTCCATAGCAGCTTACATGTAGCTGCTTTATTCCACAGTTCTATGTTTGTGAAATTTAGTCCCCATGCTGATTTAGGTACACATAACTTGTCCCAAGTTATCAATGCCTTTTTTGTTGGCTCAGCATTCCCCGACCATAAAAACCTTCTGCATATTGTCAAATGAACTGTATAATTTTCTTTAGCAAGATTAACACTTGAGCCTAGAAATTTTGGAGTGTACCCAATACACTTTTGATCAATGTTGCTCTCTCTGCATAGGATAGAAGTTTGGTTGTCCAGCTTTGCACTCTACTCAACATTTTATCAATCAGTGACTCACATTGAATTGTTGATAGTATTTTTGTACTCAAGGGTACACCAAGATATCTAAAGGGAAGATCACATTTAGTATATCCCAGTACTTCCAGAATCTTTTGTTGTACCCTGCTGTCTACACCTCCAAAATAAACACTGCTCTTGCTTGCATTTTCCACTAGTCCAGAAGTTTTAGAGAATCTTTGAAACTGATTATGTATTTCCACCATAGATTTTTCCTCACCCTTACAGTAAATCCCAGCTGTATGAGATTCATTTTAGCACACCTTGGATGGAACCTGAAGTTTCTGTTGCTTCCTAGTTGCCTTAGCAGTCTACATAAGTACTTCATCGCAATGATAAACAGCAATAGTGAGAGTGGATCTTCCTGCCTTAGTCCTCTCTTTGCTTCAAATGGCATGATTGGCTTTCCACTGACAATTATTGAGTATGATACAGTGCTAATGCAGGCCATTACCCATTTTACGTACTTCTCTGGCAATCCCAGCAACCCCATTACATGTTCTACATACACCCATTCTACTTAGTCATAAGCCTTTTGCATGTCAATCTTTATCATACATCTGGGTGATGTATTCTTCCTCCCATAACCTTTGATCAATTCGTGGCTCATTATAATGTTATCAATAATCACTCTCCCTGGTACAAATGTTGTCTGGCAATTATCTGTCAGCTCTGGCAAGACTTCCTGCAATCTGGATGTTAAAATTTTGGATATGATCTTATATAGAACAATGCAACATGATATAGGTCGGAACTCTTTAATATTACTGGGATTTTTCACTTTTGGAATTAGTGTTATAGTTGTGCAGTTGATTTGCTTGCAATTTTTTGGGTTCTCAAAGAATTCCAATACAGCTTGAGTCACCTCCTTCCTTATAATATACCATGCTTTCTTGTAGAAAAAAGCATTGTATCCATCACCTCATGGGGCTTTGTTATCATCAATATCCTGAAGTGCTTGCTTGACTTCTTCTTCAGTTACTGTTCTTATTAGACTCAATTTTTATTGTCTATTCAGGTTGTTCCCCTGCTTCATCAATTCTGAGCTTACTGCTGGCAATTGCATTGTTGCTGTTCCAAGTAGTTGCTTATAGAATTTTAGAATCTCAGCTTCCACATCCTTAGCTGTATTTAGTAATTGACCTGCATTATTGAACAAACTTCCAATATGGTTAGTGGTTTGCCTACTCTTAGCACAAACATGAAAATATGTTGTATTTGTATCTCCCAGATTGAGCCATTTGATCCTTGATTTTTGCTTCATTATGCTTTCCTCAATTCCAATCCATTTGGCTAGTTCCGTCTTTGCCTCTTTTTCTAGTATTATACTTTCATTACTGTTGCCAGGTCCGTCCATTTGCTCATGAATCCTCTCCAATTTTATTCTTGTTGCTTGAATTCTTTGACCAGTGTTGCTAAATTCTTGTTTATTTATCTACTTCAGCTTGTTCTTTAGCATCTTAAGTTTCATCCATACTTTGTTCATTGTTGTTCCTCCACCTTTTTTCCTCCAGCATTCATACACAGCATCCTCAAATTCTTTATGATGTGCCATACAATTAAATAACTTAAAGGGTCTCCCCCCATTCTGTTGCTCATAGTCCATTATTATACTTAATGGGCAGTGATCAGAGAAACCAGGTTGCAATACCCTCCCTTCCATTACAGGCCATTTTTGGATCCATGCAGCATTGACAAGTATTCTATCAATTTTACTGTGGACATGATTATTAGTCCACGTATACTTCCTTCCAATTGTTTTTAGTTCAGTTAAACCATTTCTCCAGATGAACTCTTTGAAATCTTTCATTTCAAACTCCTGTACTGGTGTCCCTTGTACCCTATCTTCATTAGTCAAGATGGTATTATAGTCCCCTATTAATACATAAAGATCAGTAATACCAGCTATAGTTTTTCCTATATCTTCCCATAATAGTTTTCTATCATGTATAGTATGCATAACAAAAATAGCACCAAACCTAAATTTATTACCACTCTGCATCTCTGTAACCTCCCCTATTATGTATTGATGGTGCACTTCAAAGCACTCAAAGTCCACCCTTGTTTGATCCCAAGCAATCCATATTCTACCACCTGGATCATTTGTATAGTTTGCTATCCATCTCCAATTATTGAATACCTTCTTTATGACACCTTCAGTCTTTGCTTCTTTAACTCTATTCTCTAAGACAACCATTAGTACCACCTTATTCACCCCGATAAATTTTTTTTAGTTTTCTTTGCTTATACACCTTATTCAGTCCTCTAACATTCCAAGTTATGATGTTCATCCTTATATATATTTTTGATTCATATCATCACCTCTACCTCTATCTCTAGGCAGTTCATTCTCCTTGTCAAGCTCCCTGGTCATTTGAACTAATCTTTGTGTAGTGTCTACCAAGGCTTTGAAAGCATTACCAGTGTTGATTTCCTTCTCGCCTCTTCCATCTCCACTCTTCTTAGATGCAGACTTGCCTTTTGCCAATTGCCATTGTTCTTCATTGGATTTGTTATTCTAGATCACCTCACTATTCTCTTCCAACTACTCCAGGAATCTGCCTTTTATATCAATTTATCAGTCTTTAGGTTTAGCTTCCTCACAGCTTTCCATATTTTTTCCTAATTCTGCATACCGTATGTTTGTTGTCCCACCTCTTGATTCTGCATTTCCTAGTTATAACATAAGTGTCCAATTTGATAGCAAGTTTGACAGTATTAGGGTTTCCAGTCATACTGTACCATTTGCTCAATCACTTTACCATTAGGATTAATTAGTTTAATTGTCCCTGGTAGAGTCCTTGTTATATCCATTTCTATAAGAATCTGAGCATAGGAAATCATATCAGCCACAGTTGTGCAAACATCTACATATAAAGGCTTCCCTAGCCCACTTTCAATTTTGCTAAGAGCCTTGTTACTCTAGTATTTCAATGGGATTTTTGGAAAATTTATATAACGACCCGACCGGTCATTTACCTTTTTAGAACCCCATTCCCCCAAATAAACTCTTCGTGCTCGCTTTAACCAATTTACGACCTGCGGGGATGGTTGGTTTGGGATTTAGAAGAGTTTTGATTGAAATATACACATTTAACTCTTTAGGATTTTCTTAAAAGGCTAAGTTTGACTTTGGTCAATATTTTGAGCAAACGGGCCCGGATTTATGTTTTGATGATTCCGGAGGGCCCACAGGAAAATGTAGGACCTAGGCGTATGCCCGGAATTGAATTCTGAGGTCCCTAGCACGATTAATGAATTTTTATTAGAAATTATTAAATTGAAATTTTAAGGATATAAAGAAAGTAATGATTGATTTCATGGGTAACGGGCTCCTATGTTGGTTATGAAGCCCGGAACTGGTCTGAAATATCATTTAAGACTTGTCCGTATAGTCTGGTGTCAATCCGAGTAGTTTAAGGGCGTTTTGGCCCATTAGAGGAAAATTAAGAACTTGAAGTTCAAAGGTTTGATTCAATTGGTTTTAGGGGGTGATTCTTATATTTAGCGTTGTTTCGAGAGTTCTGAAGGTTCGAGTAGGTCCGTTTCATAATTTTAGACTTGCCGATATGTTCAGGCAGGGCCTGGTAGCCCCGAGCGTCGATCGGACGAGGCTCGAGTGAAGTGGAAAAATTTGAGAAGTGTTGAAGATTACTGCTTCTGTCATAACCGCACTTGCGGTTGGTGGTCCGCATGTGTGAGACCGCAGATGCGGTCCTTGCATCGCAGAAGCGGCTCAGGTAAGCCAGTCCAGGAACCGCAGAAGTGGCTCCCAAGCCGCAGAAGTGGCTCCGCAGATGCACTCCTTGGCCCATTTTCGCTGGTGCGGACCATCTCTCGCAGATGCGAAAATCACTGGGTAGTGATATTCATTTAATATGGGTTCTAAGTCATTTTTATCACATTTTCACTCCTCCATTGGGCGATTTGGGAGCTTTTGAGAGAAGGACTTCACTTAGCTTCTTGAGGTAAATGTGCGCTACCTATTTCTAGATTAATATCATTGTCTTAGGTAGATTAAACATTAGTATTAAGGTGAAATCATGGGGTTAGAGCAAAAACCTAGGGTTTTAACAAAACTTAGATTTAACCACGAATTTTGTTATGAAATGAATTAGAAACCATATATTATTGATCCTTAGTTTGTAGAGAACAACTTCCTTCGAAAAATCTCGAAATCCGGGCACGTGGGCCCAAGTTCAAAATTTAGGAAACTTGTGTTAATGGTTGGGAAATTGCTTAAATAGCTAGAATTCGATCTTGTGAGTCTGTATTAACTAGTTCTTACTTCATTTAACTAGTTTGGGATTTTTCGGCTCCGAATTGAGGGCTTGGACTTGTTCTTGGCATTTGGAAGTGCACTTTGGAGTGAGGTGAGTCTCCTTTCTAACCTTGTAAGAGGGAATTATCCCCATAGGTTTAATAATTGAGTAATCGCTACTAAATACGGGGGCTATGTGTGCACTAGGTGACGAGAGTCCATGTGTAGCTACTATTTTGTTAATTGTCCGGGTAGTCTAAGACCCCCATCATGCCATATTTGTGGATATCTCTATATGTTCTTGCTAATGTGATCACTTAGGATGTGCTAGAGACTTGGAAAGGAATAAAGGTGAACACGTATACTTGCTGAACCCTTGTATGAATTTATTTGAATATAAATGCACCTTTGTGTGTATTCTTGATATTTTTGGATTGGGCCGATCACCTCGGTATGAATAGATGCATCTATAGTTCACGGCATTCGACCCTCTGGCAGTGCACAGTTTATTTTCTATTGGATCAGGTCGTCGACCTCGGCATAATGTGCGCATGATATCTATGTAAAATCTTGTACATGACTATTTTGCTAAGTATTTCGAAATGTAAATAACTAGTTAAAATATTGTTAAGAATATGACTTTTACGACTTGCTATTAATTGTCGATTATTTGTGATTCTCATGCTTAGCATAGTATCTTATTATATAATTTGAACCTAGTAAGTATCAAGTCGACCTTTCGTCTCTACTTCTTCGAGATTAGATGGGATACTTACTGGGTACATATTGTTTATGTACTCATACTACACTTCTGTACTTAATTATGCAGGATTTGAGGCAGGTACATCAGGTTATCAGTCTGGTGCGCGCCCCTGATTCATAGACCGAGACTTCCACGGTGAGATTCTCCCTTCCTATGTCATTCAGCAGCCAGATGGAGTCTTTTCTTATTTTTGTTGTCTATTCTATCTTAGATAGTAGGATAGGATTATTCTTTTGTACATTCTACTAGTTACCTATTACTTGTGACACCAGGTCTTAGCACACACGTTAGTAGACATTATTTTTGGGGTTGTATAATCATTTGGATACATTATTGATCACTTCTGGTCTTAACATTAACTTGAGATTCTGCTATACTTATTTTTAGGTAAAAGTAAAATGAGAACTTAATTGTATTTTCGTGTTGGCTGGCCTGACAATGGTGTCGGTCGCCATAGCGGTACAGTTTTCAAAACCTCTTCATTGAAGTCAAATCCCTCAACCCATGTTTTTAGTATCATAAGTCTATTGTTCATAGTATAAGGCTCATTCATCAATACCTCCTCTCTTTCTTCAACACTATGCATCATAATTGTAAAATATCCAGCACTATGGAATAATACCTTAGGCTTTCTGATTTTTACCCATTGAGCAGCAACAAATCGTTCAATATCTCTTATAGTTGGAATATTTCCAACTACATACATTATTATTGCTCGATTCCATTTCTGCTTCTCCTCAACTATATCTTCCCCCAAAATTTATACTACTACCTCACCATCTTGTATCACTGGTGGAACACACATTAGGTCCATACCTTTTGCAGCTAGTTTGTTCTCATACAATAATCTATCCCATGACCTTCCAAAATTGGTTAGTCTCGTCCGATTCTGCTTTTCTTCCTCCGCTCGTATAGTCATTGTTCCATTTCTCTTTTCCTTTAAGACACTGGTTGTTACTGTTTCATTGGAATTAGCTTTACTTGTGCTTTCTCCTCCAATGATGACTGGCGATATGTTCATCTTAAGTACCTCTTGATTAGTAGGACTCACTGGGATAGTTGATTTAACACGATTGCAGCTTAGATCTGGCCAATTTAGTTCACTATCATTGTCGAGATCCAGTTCCTCTTCCTGTATTTTTCCCTTTGCATGTTGTTTTCCTTGATTCCACGGTCGATTACTAGCATTTTGTTTTGATTCTTCCTTGGCCTCCCTCTTCCTCCCATTTCTGGCGGTGGCGCAGGTTATCTCATCTAACATACGCCGAGAGAAAAGAGAAGCTCTCAAGGGAACTACAATATTTTTATTGTTTAGTTTTAAAACTACTATCTATCTATTTATTAATAAATTACAGTCCTTACAATTGTTCATTTGAGGTTTCTCGTGCATAATGTAATACTTCCTGCTACGCATAGATAATCCATAAATATAAAAATTGTAAACCTAATATGTCAGAATTTTCAAAAAGATAGTTCCTATTTTAAAATTTTGAAGGAAATATAGTACAAAAATTAAGAGGAAAACTGCATTCCTTGTGTGCTTTGAGAACAAATTAGTACACATTTCAAAGGAGCGAACAGTTACGTGACTTCTAAGTTTGGGGATTGAAAAAAAATTTAAACTTTTACTGTATGGTTATACCTTTTGAAAAAAAAAAGTCTTATCCAAACTCTAGATAACTCCCAATTTTTAAATGTGTGGCTAATATTTTGAATCTAAAATAAAAATCCTATATACAGTTGGTCTCCTATGCAGTTTGTCCAATTTTTACATGGTCCAACTTGAAAATAGTAGTAGACAATTTCAAATATTGATTATGTTGCAAGATAAAATAGTTTCATCCATAATGAAATAGTCCAGAATATTCCCTAAGGAAAACCACAAGAGGTGGACTTAATCATTGTTGAAATTGAAATCTCTGTATACTGAAAATCGGGAATGCATACAAGAAGGGTGAAAATGTATTATTAATTAGATATAGTTCTATATGTGTTTATAGTTCTTTAGTTTTTCTGGAATGTATTGTTATTTAATTTTTTTTGCATGTGTTGATAGAAGTAGTAATATAGGGTATTTGGATTGGCTTATTTTAAGTGCTTATTGACTTTTAAGTACTTTTTTAGTTTGTGTGATGTTTGGAAAAGATAAAAAATGTTTTAAAGCACTTACTTTTAGGCATAAAAAGTACAAAAATAAGCCAAAAGCCAAAAGTGGATAATACTAGCTTATGGCTTTTGACTTTTTAGCTTAAAGCTACTTTTTATAAGCCAATCCAAACACCCTCATAGTCTAATATGTTGAATTATCCTATTTTAAGAATTTAAGGAGCCAACAATTAAGGTATCGGATGTCTGGATCTCTCACTTCTAAGAAGAAGATTACATTCAACTATATCTCCTAAAAGAGTTACTAAAGCATTAAAAATACAAAATAAAAATGAAATATTAAGTGTAATTTATCATATACGTATATCAATATAATAGTGGTATATGTTGGTGTTAGTGCATTTTAATATTAAAATTATAATATTAAAGTGTATTATTTCTTGTAAGGTAGTGGTTATAAATTGGCAAGAAAGTGGTCATTATTTTGGTGTAACTCCTGAAACCACTAATGGCATGATCTACCACTAATTACCCACTCAATATTAAATTTTGTAACCACCAACCATGTTCTATAACTTTATTATGCCACTACTTTGTTATTTATTTTATGGAAGAAATTCTACACCTATAAATAGTGGTGTTTCTTCCTTGTGTTTTGGGTGAAAAAATATGGTAGTGTGTATGAAAAAGTAAACTTAGTGTAGTAAAAAAGAAAGTTATGAGAAGGAAAAAATCTAAATCTCCAACTTAATCTCTACAAAAGAGAATATTATTTTTGTTGAAGGAAGGTGTTCATTTTGGTGGAGTTTTGGACTCAACAACTTGTCCGGAGTTTGTTCGAGTCATATGACGTTGTCGGGCTGTTATATCCTGGAGGGGACAAGTCAAGAGTATTACTGCTGGACCGGTGTAGATGCTACCCCAGTGGGCTTGAATCTCCTTAAAGAGAGCGAGATATCCGCGCCTCAGCCTGAAGATATTTTATTTTATTCATTTTAATTTTTCAACTATAATTTCATTTTCACCAACAATTTTAAGGATATTAAAAAAAATTATGCAGTTGAAAAATAGCGGATATCAAGATAGAAGTTCACTCTCTTTAGGTGTAACGACCCGACCGGTTGTTTTGAGCTTTTGCACTTTAATTGCCAGTTCTTGGGCATGACTTGCCCATGTAATGCATTATGACTGATTTAGATCGTTGGTTTTGGTTTTCAGGAAAAATCGAAATGAATTTAAAAGAATAGTCTCAGTTGAAGGCTTTAAATTTGAAAGGGTTGACCAAGAGTTGACTTATTTGTATATGATCTCGGATCGGAATTTTTATGATTTGGCTAGCTCCGTCAGGTGATTTATGACTTAGAAGCGCGATCGAAATGCATTTTGGAAGTCTGTGGAAGGATTTGGCTTGAATTGGCAAAGTTAGTTGGCGAATTCCGGTTGGTAGGTGAGATTTTGATCCGAGGGTTGGAATGGAATTCCGAGAGTTTTTGTATCTTTGTTATGTTATTTGTGATGTGTAAGCAAAATTTCAGGTCATTCGGACATCGTTTAGTCGGGTTTTTTATCAAAAGCGTGTTTCGAAAGTTTTAGAAGAACTTAGGCTTAAATTTGATGTAATTTGATAGTTTTGATGTTATTTGAGGTGTTTTGATGGTTGGAACAAGTTTGAATGATGTATTAGGAGGTGTTGGTGCTTTTGGTTGAGGTCCCGGGGCCTTGGGGTGATTTCGGATGGCTAATCGGGAAGTTTCGGACTTTGAGAATTTCAGAAATTGCATCAGTTGTTGCAGGGGTAATTTGGCCTTCGCGATCGCGAGCCTGGGGCTGCGATCGCATAAGAGGAATATGGGATGCAGGAGTTTTGTTCATCGAGTTCTCGGTTGGGCGTTCGCGATCGCAGTGAGTTAGATGGTGCAGCTTCGCGTTCACATGGGGAGAATCCGCGTTCGCATAGGAGGATCTGGGGGCCCGGTAGAATTGTTCTTCACGTTCGCATCATATGGTTCGCGTTCGCATAGGTGTGGAATGAAAGGCATCGCATTCGCAGGGCCCCAGTTGCTTTCACATAGGGTTATTTTGAGATACTAGAATTTTGTGCTTCGCGATCGCATAGAGGAAAGGTCATTGCTGGGCAAAAGGTTATAACTTCATTTCATCCGCGATTTTTGGGTCATTTTTCACCCGTGGCTGCTCGTTTTTGGAGATTTTTGGAGGAAATGAAAGAGGGATTCAATAGGAATCAACTTGAGGTAAGAATCTTGGTCTTAAAACTTGATTTAATTGTGGAATTAACCTAGAAATTCATGAAAACTTAGCTAAAAGGGAAAGAACTAGGGCTTGGAAATTGGAGATTTTAAATCAGGATTTGATAGGCCATATGAGCTCGGATTTGAGAGTTCTTGATATGTATAGACTAGTGGCGAGATAAGGAACACCTTGATGTAAAAATTTTTGAGTTTCGAGAAGTGGGCCCGGGGCTCGGGTTTTGCCAATTTCGATATTTTTAACATTTTTCAATTGTTTCGATTGGGTATTATTTCCTTAGCCTATTGTGACGTATTCATTGTGGTCTTGGTCAGATTCGGCACGCGAGGAGGCTAACTTGAGAGGCAAGGGTATAGCGAGCTAGAGTTTTGGCCGGCTTGAGGTGAGTAATGATTGTAAATGATTTTCTGAGGGTTTGAAACCCCGAATTGCACATCGTAGTGCTATATTGAGGTGAGACACGTGCTTGATGATGAGCGTGGGGTCGTTTTCTACTGGGGATTGTGACTTGGTCCGTCCCGATTGATGATTTTATCGCGTATTTGACTGAGACTTATTTGCTATCATCATTATTTGGGTTGACTGCCATATTGGGGCTTCGTGCCACTTATTTGAACCCTTCGAGGATTTTTATCACTATTCCTCACTGTTTTGACTTATTATTTGAACTCAGTCCTGTTGATATCCGCTATTTTTACAAAAACTCAGCCATTTTTACTCAGATTTAAAACTTAAATGATATTTCTAAATGTTTTTTGGGCTTAGAACTACTGTTTTACTATGCCCGAAGTGCTTGTGATGATTTTGGAGTGAGTGAGGCCGAGAGCCATATGTAAGGATATGCTGAGTGATATGAGGCCGAGGGCCTGAGATACATTTATATACCATGATATGGCTTGAGTGATATGAGGACGAGTGCCGAGTGATGATGCCATGAGGTGGCTTAATATAGCGCTTGGGCCGTAAGGGGCCCCTTCGGAGTCTGCACACCCACAGTGAGCGCGGGTACCCATTGTTCTAAGTGATTGATACTATTCTGAGAGTGAGCCCGAGGGGCTGATAAGAGTGATTGTGAGGTAGCTCGAGGGGCTAATACTAGTGATTATGAGGTAGCCCGAGGGGCTAGTACTGTTCTGAGATATTTCCCGAGGGGCAAACTCTTATGTGTTCATTTTTCATATTTGCTTGTCATTTTACCTATTATACTGTGGTATTTATGCTCGAAGGGTGAATTTCCTGTGCTCACCGGCACTAACTGTTTTGCATTCATTTGCGTAAATGCTGAAAAAGGTCATTTTCAAATGAAGTTTAAACTGAGCTAAGATATTTTCAAAGATTTCACAGCTTCAATGCTTTACTCAAAAAGGGTTTTCACTGCTTCTATACAACATGATGATCTGTTATACGTGATTTCTTACTGCTCAGTTGTTATTACTCACTGAGTTGGAGTACTGACTTTACTCCATGCACCTCATGTGCAGATGCAGGTATTTGTTCACCCGGCAGCGGATTTTGAGCTGATCAGAGGCTAAGTTAGCAGAGTTTAGCGAGGTGACTGCCAGCGTTCGTAGCACCGCATGTTCTTCCTTTATTTATCAGTCCTACTTGTATATTTCAGACTTGTAGTGGTATTTATATTCTAATTGTTGCTCGTGACTTGTGACACCCCGATTAGGGCTGTGTTGGGTTGTACTTTTGCTAATTTATATCATTAAAACATATTTAAACTACTTATGAACTATTTAACTGCTTAAAAGTGGTGTTCTAAAATGGTCTGGCTGGCCTTGTATTCAAGAGAGGCGCCATCACGACCAGAGCGGGGTTTAGGGCCGTGACAAATTGGTATCAGAGCCTAGGCTACATTGGTCTCACGAGTCATGAGCAGGTTTAGTAGAGTCTCGCGGATCGGTACGGAGACATCTGTATTTATACTCGAGAGGCTGCAGAACCTTTAGAAAAACATTGCATTCTTGAATCATTATCGTGCGTCCTTGATTCAGCTTGAAAAGTAACTCTTGAAATTCCTTCCACGCGTTCGCATGCGCGTATGAGCGCTCAGTATCAGATGTGCCTTGATGGATTATGATACCCCGATCGAGGGGCGAGACGTGATCTCTATGAGTTGGAATTGGGCCAATCTGGAGGACTTGAGGCCGGATCTTTGCCTATGGCTTGAGCACCGAGGTACTGATTGTGTGAGCAAGTGTTTTGAACTTATATGTTTGGTATTATCCCTATTAGTAGGAATGACGGCTGGATAGCTACGTGATGAGTATGTTAGCACTGCGAGATGTATTTATATGACTTGGAAGTGATGAGGAAGGCCTGCTGGATGATAGATGAACTATTAAGTGTTTGATTTCCATTGCGATTGGATGTGTAGCCCCGAGTTATGGGTGAGTTAAGAATCTTTTCATGTCTCCTAGTTGGGAGTGAAGTAAATTTCATGTTGTAGTATGAGTTCAGACTCAAAAAGACTAAGTGACTGTATAATATGTGTGACGGTGGAAGGAATACAAAAATATTATATTGAGGCGAAGCAGGTGGGTTATCTCTTGCGGAGTGTTCCGAAGGGGTGTAATCCTTATGTGTATGTTAGAAGATCTCATGTGTAATTGGAGGGAACGTGTGTAAATTTGAAATTTCGGGTCACTTAAGAGAGTAGGCCTAGCTGTTGCAAGGATGAATGCGAGATTTGCAGAAGATTTGCAGTATTGGATGATCTGTGTTTTCACAAACTTATAAATAATTTTATTTTAATCTCACTATGGTATTGTGGCATCAATAGAGTAAAAGTGTTATGAGTTATTGAGTGTATCTTGATCTATGGCTTCGAGCGAAGTGGGGGAGTCTGCTGTGAGCAGTTGATTGCACGGTTAGGTGCTATGTTAGTTCCAGTTTGGGGCGTGCGAGTGAATTAGCTATGGCTAGAATAAAAGAAAATTTTGACAAAGGTTATATTATGCTTCATAGGGTATGAGAATCACGGAATGTCTAGAGTGTTGTTGGTAAAGAATGCTCGGCGCATAGAGCAGGAAGTTGCTTGGTTGTATTGGGATGAGGATTTCATTTTGCGGTATCGGAGTGCCAATGAGGCACAAGTGGCTCGGTTCGCTAGGTCAGGTAATTTGCAGTTTGAATAATAGTGAATGACTTGCGAGGATGGCTCTAATATGTTCAAAATTCTACAGGGAACAATCAGGTATTTTAAAGTTACATGTGGGGTTAGAAATTGTGTTTTCATTGGAAGAGATTCAGGTTTGGTATCTCTATGTTAATTGTGGGATTCTATGCATCAGTATCAGGAAGGTAAAGGTAACGAATTTAGATTCACAGGAAGTTCTTCAGAGTAAAGTATTCTGGAATGTGGTGTTTCTGGGGAATATTTGAGAGAGATTATTCAGCGGCTTATGGGTTTCAGACAGTGTGATTTATGCTTGGGTCTCATGTGGTAAGCATGTGTTGAGGCATTGTGGTACTACAGCAAGGGAGAATATCAGGTTGAAATGAATCAGAAGGAAATTTAGATAGATGGAGTAGCTTGATAGTAGACCGGATCGGTATGGTAAGGATATGATTAAATCTTTGTGTATGTTCAAGGTAATGAGTTCGTGCAGTTATTTGGCAGCAATGCTCTTGGGTTTTGGATGGCTTTCTTAGCTTGCTCTAGATAGAAGGATTCAGTTCTAGCGATTTAGTTTGTGCAAATGGAGTTGGGAGAGTTCCTGTTAATTTCTACCGTGGTTGGAGATGTGTATTTTCTACGAGTGTGAGAGGCACGGGATGCGTAATGATTTTCTTCTAGATAGGATCAATGGAAGTTCTTGGTTAGATGGGTTACAGTTCAGTTCTGAAAGGGAATTCATAAAACCCTTAGGCAGCAGGTAGCCTCAGATGATTAAGGAAATGATACTGCTAACTGGGAGTGATTTGACAATAGTATATGTTTTAGGAAAAAGGGAAATGTGATTGAGTTGATGGCACTTCGGTAGTATTGCGGCACCTTCTTGTTAGATCGACTAGTGATATTCGGGTTTGCTTGGTGGCACAGGAAAATTTTAGAGTATCTATCTTGGAATGATTGGGTATTAGAGGTGTGGCATATATTTGACGACAAAATTGGGATAGGATATGGGGATTCATGTGTCGTGTGGATTTGGAGATGGAAGTTCTCATATTCGGACTATGTTGTGATTGTAGATCGGGTGTATCAGCACTGTTTGGTGACTACCAAGATTTGGAGACCCGAGTGGCTCTTTCTTTGTTTGGCATGATAGATGTTGGATGTGATATTGGAGTCTTGATTGGTTGTCTCCGCGTTGGGTTATTCTGGACTATTGCACTGTGGGCTATGGTGGAAATTCCATGGTAGAGTGGCGAGGTGCGTCAGATTATATTCTAGTAGAGTGGCTTATGTTCGAAGAACCAGCGGTCGGTTGGGAAGGATTGCCTTACTTAATTGGGCCTTCATGATGGATGTCATTGCGGAGGTTGCTATCATTGATTCAGTTTCGGTGTTGAGGGACTTTTCGGATGCGTTTCTTGTGGCCGGTCAAGGTTGTTGATTTCGGTATTGATTTGGTGTCGGGCACCGTATCATAGGGCACCGACAGAGTTGTGGAGTTAAGAGGACAGCTTCAGGATTTCCTTAATAAAGAGTTCGTTGGTAGGCCAATATGGATGCGTGTCCTAGCTTGAGTCATCTTGGTTGGCTCTGAATTATATGGTTGAGGGATATGTGGATTTGATTGCTATTGAGCCCATTGGTAAACTAGGAGATCTGTGAGTTTCCTTCTGTGTTGTGAGATGTTATGATTTGTTGGTTATGGGCACATATGGTACGGTTATGTTGGGGTTCATAGTGGAAGTCGAGCGGGGAGAGTAATTGGGTGTTGCTCGGTGAATGGCGTATTGGTTATGTTCTATCGGGTTTGCGTGGTTTATGATTTTTTTTCACTGTGGGTGTAATGATTTGTTTCAATTCCCAACATCAATTGTGCGTGGTTGTCAATTTCGAGCATAGTGACTTGAGGTGTCTTATGTGGAGCAGTGTTTGGATAGGGTCGTGCATTGCAGCGAGGCTATGTGGAGATATGACCTTGCGAGTTAGATTCGTATGTTCTATTCTATTATGTGAGACAGGTTCTCAACCTTGTGTTGTGGTGGTACTGGTGAGCTTGAGGTACAGCTCTTTCATTTGAATTATTTTCCATGATTTGAGTATGTTCGGACCGTTGCTTAGTGGTGCGCGTATTATGCTAGTTGTGGCTTAGGTCCGTATTTAAGTGTCATGTCACCAAGGTAGTGTGTTGGGTTAGAAGAGATCGTTGGGATTGTTAATGAATACAAACAAATTCGATTTCAGCATGTTTGATGAGTAAATATCGAGGTTCAGTTCAAAAAAAAATTGGCTATGGTAATTGCCAGAGGAGAAATGGCTTCATGAATGGTTGATCGGAGAAATGGTTATGGTTCATTGTCTGTTTCATTTATCTTTGGCAGTATATGAAAGTATTGGGATGAGACTTTAGCTGATAAGAGGTTTTCTATCGATATTTGGTTGTTGTGGGCAACTGTTGTGAATGGAAGTTATCGAAGCATGTGTTTGAGCTATGTGGTATATCATATAATGGCATCGAGGTTGCAGATACGGGTTATTTCAGCTGGTTCGGGTTTATTCAGAGTATAGATGTGAGATTTTGATCTTGTGGATGATTTTGGTAATGGAAATGTGGTTCTACGGTTTATGGACTAGGATGGATCGTGAAATTTCAGTTATATTGTGTTATCGAACCTATGTGAGATAGGGTGACGTGGGATCACCCCCGGATATATGCATAGAAAGGTTATTCAGCGATTGGTCGGTGTTTAGAACAACTATGGGTACGTTCGAGGACGAACGTGTGTTTAAGTGGGGGAGGATGTAACGACCCGACCGGTCGTTTTGAGATTTTGCACTTTGATCGCCAGTTCTCGGGAATGACTTGCCCGTGTAATGCATTATGACTGATGTAGATTGTTAATTTTGGTTTTAAGGCAAAATCGGAATGAATTTGAAATAATAGTCTCGGTTGAAGGCTTTGAATTTGAAAGGTTTGACCAAGAGTTGACTTATTTGTATATGATCTCGGATCTGAATTTTTACGATTTGGCTAGCTCCGTCAGGTGATTTATGACTTAGGAGCGCGATCGGAATGCATATTGGAAGTCCGTGGAAGGATTTGGCTTGAATTGGCAAAGTTAGTATTTTGGCAAATTCCGGTTGATAGGTTAGATTTTGATCTGATGGGTGGAATGAAATTCCGAGAGTTTCTTTAGCTTTGTTATGTTATTTTTGATGTGTGAGCAAAATTTCAGGTCATTCGGACGTTATTTGGTCGGGTTTTTGATCAAAAGCGTGTTCGGAAGTTTTAGAAGAACTTAGGCTTGAATTTGATGCAATTTGATGGTTTTGATATTGTTTGAGGTGTTTTGATGATAGGAACAAGTTTGAAAGATGTATTAGGAGGTGTTGGTGCTTTTGGTTGAGGTCCCGGAGGCCTCAGGGTAATTTCAGATGGCTAATCGGGAAGTCTCCTAAGCAGGTGCAACCGGCTGGGTTGGTGGTGCCTTCGGTGTTTGCAGCCCCCGGACAACCTGCTCGGGTGTACGGGCGGCGGGAGTGTGTGCCTCCCTCGGACTGGGAAGTAGCTGTTGTAGTAGAAACTGCGATCACCTGAGCAAGACTGGTGCACACGATCAAGATCTCACCTAAGGTCTCCTGAAGACTAGGAATAACAATAGGCACAGCCGGTGCCTGAGCTGGCCCTGCTGGAGTGTCTATAACTAGGAAATGATCATGTATTAGGGCGGCTAGTGGATCTGCAGGTGCTGCCCTAGCTGCTGTGCGGGCTACACCTCTGCCCCTGCCACATCCTCGAGCCCGACCTTGGCCTCTCGCTGCCCCAACTGGTGATACTGGTGGTCATCCGTCCTGACCGGTAGCACGTGTCTTCACCATCTGTGAGAGAATAGAATAACAGAAGTTTAGTTACCAAAATAAACAGATTTGCACGACAAAAATTCAAAGAAATGAAGTTTTCCTAATAGGTTCTTTAGCCTTTCGAAGATAAGTACAGACGTCTCCGTACCAATCTGACCCGCTCATGACCCGTGAGACCTATGTAACATAGACTCTAATACCAACTTGTCACAACCCCAAAACCAACTCGGTCGTGATGGCGCCTATCATGGAACTAGACCAGCCGACCCATTTCCAAAATAATTAGACATTTCATTAAAATTCAAATAATAACCTTTCTCATACTGAAATTTCCATAAAAGAGGTAAATTGAAAACCAAAATGGGGAAATAAAAGCCCGACCTCGGGTCACTAAGTCATAAGCAAATACCTTGCCAACTCTAAAATATCTGCGGCGGATGAAAATCAACGCTCGCTAGCATATCCAGCAACACCTGGATCTGCACACAAGATGCATGGAATAATGTGAGTTCGCCAACTCAGTAAGTAATAAAGGTAAATAAATACTGAGTAATAGGAAACACATAAAATCCACATCAAAAATTTCAGTAAGTACAACATGCCTTCAAATCAATATACGAGTCAAATCATCTCGTTTAAAATCCAATTTTTTTGTAAAAATCATTTGAAGATGCTTTTCAACAGTTTCAACAGAGACTCAATTCAATTTAGAGTTAAAATGATGAAAATCGTAAACAGCCCCTCGGGCAAAACATAGTCCGTCTATAGCCCTTCGAGCAATATGGATCATAAATCACCCCTCGGGCATAACATCACTCAGAATCAACCCCTCGGGCAACCTCACAGTCTCAGAATCAGCCCCTCGGGCAACCTCACAGTCACTCGCAAAATAGCCCCTCGGGCACAATATGAATCAAGAACAGCCTCTCGAGCAAAACATCATATCACTCACTCAGGGCCCGCGCTTACTAGTGGTGTGCAGACTCTGGAGGGGCTCCTACAGCCCAAGCGCTATAACGAGCCACCTCGTGGCATAAATTAATCAGGCCCTCGGCCTCTCATAATCAAAAATCAGTAACCACATACTGCGGCGCGCAGCCCGATCCCATAATATCCTCACAACAAAGGCCCTCGGCCTCACTCAGTTAGAAACCTTTCAAGCCACTCGCAAAACAGGGTACTCAACCCAAAATATCGTTCTATGCACCAAAACAGAGTAATAAAGACCAAGTTATGAAATCAGTAAAACATAGCATGACTGAGTACATATATTAAGTCAAAATAGTGAGGAAATAATAAGAAAAAGCCCCTAAGGGTCCAAATAGCTTGGCACGAGGCCCAAATATGGCATTTAGCCCAAATGATTGAAATTCTTTCTAAAACACATAAGTATCATATAAATTTCAGTCAAACACGCAACTTAACAGTTGCTACAGGACGGACCAAGTCACAATCCCCAATGGTGCACGCCCACACGCTCGTCATCTATCATGTGCGTTACCTCAAAATAGTGAAACGATGTGAAATCTGGGCTTCATACCCTCAGGACAAGATTTTCAATCATTACTTACTTCGAACCAGTTAAATCCCTACTCCGTGATGCCCTTGCCTCTAGAATCGGCCTCCAAACATCCCGAGTCTGACCAAAAGCAATTCAACGCAATCAATATAGACCAATGAACCAATTCCATATGAAAAATTATAAAATTATACAAAAACCCCGAAATTCACCCAAACCCAGCCCCCGGGCCCACGTCTAATAAAAATAACAACTAGAAACTCCTTTCACTCACGAGTCTATACATACCAAAATCATCAAAATCCGACATCAAATGGTCCCTCAAATCTTCAAATTAAACTCTCCAATTTCAAGCCCTAATCCCTTCAATTTTATCCCTAATTTCTACCAATTTTATGCTTAGACAACTGAAAATTACCATAATCACAAATATTAAGCTCAAATAACTTACCTCAACGAGTATCCCCTTGATTCCCTCTTCAAACCCCTCCAAAAAACTCAAAAATCCGAATGAAAATGGTGGAAATAACTCAAATTTTGCGAAGGGTCCAATTTATACCTTCTGCCCAGGCATTTTCGCACATGCAACCCCTTTTTCACACCTATGAGACTGCTTTTTCGGTCCAAACAACCGCTCATGTGGTTTTCACTTAAAAGTCTAAGATCGCATCTGCGCCCCAGGAACCGTACTTGTGGGCCCGCAGATGCGTCAAACCTACCGCATCTGCGGTTCTTCCCTTAAACCCCAACTTTTGCATATGCGGTTCTTCCTTTAGCCTCCAATTTTTTCATCTGTAGTTTCCCTACCTCATTTGCGGCCTCGCACTTGTGGTCCCCAATCCGCAGGTGTAGAAGCATCCAAAGCAGCAGCTTCAGCTACACCAACTCAATTCCAAATCCTCAGTTGACCATCCGAAATCATCCCGAGGCCCTTAGAACCTCAACCAAAAATACCAACAAGTCACATATCACCATTAAAACTTAGTCGACCCTTTGTCACACTCAAAACAACATCAAATCACCCTCATATTCAAGCCTAAGAACTTCTAAACTTCCGAATTGCGCAAACGATGCCAAAACCTATCAAACCTCGTCCGAATGACCTAAAATTTTGCGCACACATCACAAATGACACTACAAACCTACTCCAATTTCCATAATTTCATTTCCGGCCTCGATATCAAAAATTTCCATTGCCGACCATGAAACGCCGTTTTTCCAATTTCGCCAATTCAAGCCTAAATCTACCACGGACCTCCAAATCACATTACGGATGTGCTCCCAAGTCCAAAATCACCTAACGGAGCTAAGTGAACGATCAGAATTCACATCCGAGATTATCTACACATAAGTCAATATTCGGTTGTCTTTTCCAACTTAAGCCCTTTTAAAAGAGACTAAGTATCTTAATTCACTCCAAAACCACTTCGAACCCGTACCAACTAACACGATACAATGAAATACAGTTGAGGAACACATAAGGAAGAAAAAATAGGGGAAATAGAGCTATAACTCATGAAATTACCGGACGGGTCATTACAGAATGGATATAAGATAAAGGAATTCACGGATGAGTATGTGATTTACATGCAAGAATTAATTACATCTGGATAAGTAGGTTTTCCTTTGAACTTTTCATAGTGAACATATATCGAATATACTCGATCAATCGGTAGATTTTATTTCTTTGAACCGCCGAGCTTTGTTGCATACCTAGACAACATATGTCACACCATTAACCCTTAACCATCTATGGTTCTCACGGTTGTGTTTGTTTCAGCCATGAACACCGCCTGGTTTTATGAGTGCTTAGAGAATTGGCCTTTACTTTCATTCCCCTTGAAGCGGCTTACACTTCACACTCNAAATTTCTACCTTCTGCCCAGGCATTTTCGCACATGCAACCCCTTTTTCGCACCTATGCGACCGCTTTTGCGGTCCAAACAACCGCTCCTGTGGTTTTCACTTAAAAGTCCAAGATCGCATCTGCACCCCAGGAACCGCACCTGTGGGCCCGCAGATGCGTCAAACCTACCGCATCTGCGGTTCTTCCCTTAGCCCCTAACTTTTGCATATGCGGTTCTTCCCTTAGCCTCCAATTTTTTCATCTGCAGTTTCTCTACCTCATTTGCGGCCTCGCACCTACGGTCCCCAATCCGCAGGTGTGGAAGCATCCAAAGCAGCAGCTTCATCTACACCAACTCAATTCCAAATCCTCAATTGACCATCCGAAATCATCCCGAGGTCCTCAGAACCTCAACCAAAAATACCAACAAGTCACATATCACCATTAAAACTTAGTCGAACCTTTGGCACACTCAAAACAACATCAAATCACCCTCAGATTCAAGCCTAAGAACTTCCAAACTTCTAAATTTCACAAACGATGCCAAAACCTATCAAACCTCGTCCGAATGACCTAAAATTTTGCGCACACATCACAAATGACACTACGAACCTACTCCAATTTCCATAATTTCACTTCCGGCCTCGATATCAAAAATTTCCATTGCCGACCAAGAAACGTCGCTTTTCCAATTTTGCCAATTCAAGCCTAAATCTACCACAAACCTCCAAATCACATTACGGACGTGCGCCCAAGTCCAAAATCACCTAACGGAGATAAGTGAACCATCAGAATTCACATCCGAGATCATCTACACATAAGTCAACATTCGGTTGACTTTTCCAACTTAAGCCCTTTTAAAAGAGACTAAGTGTCTTAATTCACTCCAAAACCACTTCGAACCCGAACCAACTAACATGATACAACGAAATACAGTTGAGGAACACATAATGAAGAAAAAAATGGGGGAAATAGAGCTATAACTAATGAAATTACCAAACGGGTCATTACATAATGGATATAAGACAAAGGAATGCACAAACGAGTATGTGATTTACATGCAAGAATTAATTGCATCTGGATAAGTAGGTTTTCCTTTGAACTTTTCATAGTGAACATATATCGAATATACTCGATCAATCGGTAGATTTTATATCTTTGAACCGTCGAGCTTTGTTGCATACCTAGACAACATACCTTATGGACATGATTTCTAGATGAAAATGGATATACAGGATTCACAAGGACCTATAGGCATGATTTCTATATGCATGTAGATTTAAAATACTTATAGGCATGGTATCTACCCTTTTTGCATACATAGTTACCTACCCTTTTCACTAACCATTCCCAAGAGTTTATTGCAAATTATTAGAGCCCAGAATGAAGTAAAAACTACATCAAAAAATATTAGTAAAAGTACAACCAAGGAGAGACTGATTCAAACTTCATGTCTGAAATATGAGATAAACCAACTCCATGAGATCATGATCCAAAGCCTTTCTCCCATTTGGGTGTGTCAAAGTTCCCTATGAACCTCAATGGGACTCCAGGCAATGCTCACACCCAAATGTATTATCAGATTGGGACAAGTGCAGTGTGGAAAGGACAGCCCTCAAGTGTCCAAGTTCAGAGGGAACTCAGAGGGTCCCAAGGCAAGGCTCACAAGAGGGGGGCAGAACTTAAAGGCTAAGAAAGTGTGCAAGTGCAGATCAAAATGCTAAAAGGGAAAAGGAGAGGGGACCAGCTACAAATAAGCACACACAAGGGGTTCAAGGGAATAGGGAAATTGTAAAGAGCCTATTGCTTAGGCAAAGGCAGACTCTAGGCATGCCCAGCAATGGAGAGTGCTAGCACACCTATAAGCTTGCCAGAACACATGTTATTAGAGGCTAAGATCCCGGGAGATCAAATTTAATTCATGGACAATAACTTGCAGTATTGCCATGCCTCAAACCATAGCTTAAACACATAGGGGGGTAGGGGTTTTGTATTCATTGTAAAACAGGCAGAAAGAAATCAGTATGCTAGAATGAGTGTTGAACTATACATAAGCAGTAAACAGGGATACTAAAGCAGTAAATAAACACATTGTTGTGGTGCAAAAACTTAAATCAGGACATACCAGTTTCAAAGAAACAAATAGAGAGAAAGCAAGCAACAGGTGTTGTAACAGGCCACAATATAAGCAAACAAGAGAGAATAATTTTTGAGTGTAAGTGTAACTTTATAAAGACTACCAGTGATGCTTTTGTTAATGAAAGAGTCGTGTACTTATAATGTAAAAAACAAGCAGAAATAAGGTAAGAAAACAATTAAGGAACTGGGTATCAATTAAGATCAATCAGTACTAGAATCCTTTAATTAAGGAATTCAGACTTAAACGGTGATGAGCAAGAAGGTTATTTAAGGAAAGAGATCAAACAAGCATCTTGTGCCAAGTAGGAAATTAGGGATAAATACATAAGAAATTACTTAAGGGCAGAACTTTGAAATACACGTTTACATAAATAAGGTAAGAAAACCCAATTAGTAGATAGTAAATCAAGGATCAGAGATTTTGTAATCACTGGTCCATGAATGAACCAAGTCAGAAAAACTGAGGAAAGTTTTTAACTTAAATCGAGTCACAGGGAAATCAACAAACAAGGAAAGAAATCAATCAAACCTATACAAAAAGAAGTTTGAAAATAATCAAAATTGAAAGCCATTTTAGAGGGAAGTTCAGCACATATAAAGAGCACACAAACATGCTAAGCTGAATTTAGGGCAAAGAAAGAAATGTCATGTCATTGCAAAATCAGTAGGTAATCGACTATAGGATCATGGTAGTCACATAGGTCAGCAATGTAGAAGAGAGATAGTATCAAATAGCATACAAAAGGTCCAGTGTAAAGACCTTAGAAGAGTTTAGTAGAGAATCAAGATTGCTTAAAGAAACAGAGGTTGAAACAAAGATTTCAAGACAGTTGAGCAACGGATGAAACAAATTTAGAAACTCGAAATAGTTAGGATTTTTGAAATCAGACAATTTCAAAGATGAAGAACAAGCATATCACATAGCCAATGTTCTCAACCTCGGATGAACCCCCAAATTCTAGGTTTTACCATCAATTGAGTGCAGAGATGAGAGGACAATTAATCAAGGAAAAAGATACTAGTCGAAACAGGTTCAGAGGTCTCAGAAAGGAACAGAAACCTTTAACAAGCTCTTTCAGTAGTAGGAATTCTTGAGAAGCATAGTAAAAGAACAATATGTGAAACACAGTAGAGAAACTCAAAGAAACATAGTAGAAGAACTTATAAGAAACCTAATGGAAGAAACTAATAAGAACAGTAGGAGAAACATATTAAGAAGCATATTAGAAGAAACTTAACTAGAACACAATAGAGAAACATATAAAGAACACAGTAGAGAAACGTATCAAGAACACAGTAGAGAAACGTATAAAGAACATAGTAGAGAAACATATAAAGAACACAGTAGAGAAACATATAAAGAACACAAAAAAAACCCTAAATCGGAAAAATATAAATGTTTTGGAAGAATAACTTTTGAAAGAAATATCAGGAAATCATTTGAAAGTTTAGGGAAATACTGATTAGAACAGATCTAAAGAAAAATAGAAGAACCCCAGAAGCTAGGATTTCATAGGAACCCAAACGGTGAGAAATGCTTGGATAGTTGTTGATCTAAGCAGGAGGGGTCGAAGCCAGGCTCAAAACAGACTTATTTTGAGAGACCAGAATTTTGTGCTTCGCGATCATGAGCCTTGGGTCGCGATCGCATAGAGGAAAGGTCAGTGCTGGGCAGAAGTTCATAACTTCATTTATCCGCAATTTTGGGTCATTTTTCACCCATGGTTGCTCGTTTTTAGAGATTTTTGGTGGAAATGAAATAGGGATTCAAGAGGAATCGACTTGAGGTAAGAATATTGGCCTTAAAACTTGATTTAATTGTGAAATTAACCTAGAAATTCATGAAAACTTAGCTAAAAGGGGAAGAACTAGGGCTTGGAAATTGGAGATTTTAAATTGGGATTTGATAGGCCATTTGAGCTCGGATTTGAGAAATCTTGATATGTATAGACTCGTGGTGAGAAAAAGAACCTTTTGATGAGAAAATTTTTGAGTTCTGAGAAGTGGACCCGGGGCTCGGGTTTTATCAATTTCGGGATTTTTGATATTTTTCAATTGTTTTCGATTGGGTATTGTTCCCTTAGCCTATTGTGACGTATTCGTTGTCCTCTTGGTCAGATTCGGTGTGCGAGGAGGCCAACTTGAGAGGCAAGGGCATAACGAGCTAGAGTTTTGGCCGGCTTAAGGTGAGTAATGATTGTCAATGATATCCTGAGGGTTTGAAACTCCGAATTGCACATCGTAGTGCTATATTGAGGTGAGACACGCGCTTGATGACGAGTGTGGGGTCGTTTTCTACTGGGGATTGTGACTTGGTCCGTCCCGATTGATGATTTTACCGCGTATTTGACTGAGACTTATTTTCCATCATCATGATTTGGGCTGACTGCCATATTGGGGCTTCATGCCAATTATTTGAACCCTTCGGGGATTTTTAACACTATTCCTCACTGTTTTGACTTATTATTTGAGCTCAGTCGTTTTGATATCCGTTGTTTTTACAAACACAGCCACTTTTACTTAGATTTGAAACTTAAATGATATTTCTAAATATTGTTTTACGCTAAGAACTACTGTTTTACTATGCCTGAAGGGCTTGTGATGATTTTGGACTGAGTGAGGCCGAGGGCCATATGTGAGGATATGCTGAATGATATGAGGCCGAGGGCCTGAGATACATTTATATGCCACGAGGTGGCTTGAGTGATGTGAGGCCGAGTGCCGAG
>MU706244.1:0-12115 GCA_026770625.1 Nicotiana glauca
ATATATATATATATATATATATATATAACTGTATAATCAATGTATAGTCTAAGTACACCGGCTAGAAAAAATAATAATGATTCTGACCGTCTATTTATGTAACAATCCCCAATAAGAAGACGCCCTTTTATATACGCACGCAAGACATTTGCCATTTGTAAATCATTATTAGAAGCAATAAAACTAATAACTTCGCTCCATAATTTACCTCTTAACTCTAATATGCAAAAAAATCTAATTATTTAGAAGTATAACATTTATATTCACCGAAAAAAGGCCAAAAATGTCCCAAGCCTATTCGATTTGTCTTTACCTAAAAAATATGAGTAACAATTAAATTTAATTTGTAGTTTTAAAGATACATAATTTAGTTCAATACTAATTAATAACCAAGAAATCTGAAGTATAAATGAAAGAATAACTGAAACCAAACCAGAATGTAGGCCAGTCTCGACCTCGAGCCAAAATTATATCGAGATGGATCAAGAACAACAAAGCAAGAATAATAAAGCTAAAGGACAATTTTGATGAACATCCCGTCGGTTCGCTTCCGAAACATCCCGTCGGTTCGCTTTCCCAAAATATTAAATGCATGCCAGTAATGGTCGGCTACTAACGTCGCCGAACCTTCGCCGCTCATATATAAATACGGGGCTCCTTCTTTGAATTAAGAACTTTACTTCTTCGCTACATTCACTCTAATCCCCTTTCCTCTTCATACTTTCTCTCATCATCTGCTTCCACCGCCCCTTTAAGTGCCGGGAAATGCCAAATCCTAGAAAACACCACGCTCTACTACCTTCTGCATCTTTTAGCTAAAGAACCATGGCCAAAACTTCTAAAACAGTCCCCCAAAAAGAGAAGGCATCTTCTTCTTCTTCTTCTTCTTCTTCCCGGTCGACTAAACTGGTGGCGCCAACCCTTCACGAAATCATTGCCCGCCCCTGTGTGATAAAGAAGGATTTAAATATTGAAAATCACCCCAACATCCCAGGCCGATGTGAATGTATATCTTGATATATCAGTTCGATATCAATGAAGCATCTTAAAGCCATGAAGAAGGACTGCGGCTGGGCAGATAAGGTCATCGTATAGATCCCCGACCCCGAGGAAACCATCACTATTCACGTGAAAGGATTCTTAAGTGTTTACACTTACCCCTTCACACTGGGTCCCCTCGATCCGATAGTGATTAATTTCTTCAAAAGGTACGAGGTTACTCTCGGCCAGATCCATCCCTCCTTTTGGCGTATCGTGATTATGTTGAGCTATTTCTCCAGCTAGGCTGAGGGATTACAGTTTAACCCCAAACATCTCATTCGGCTTTATCGGGCTTAGCTGTTTTGAGGGATCATCAAGCTTCAACATCGATCAAAAAAGGCCTTTTTCAAGCCTCGTGGTGAGGAAACTTCGAAGAAAGACTCGGGCAAAGCCCTCGAGTCCCCTGAGATAGAAATTATTCCCCCTCATTCAACAAGTATATAGGATGGGGAAAGTGCTGAGAATCAATCCCAAAACTAATCAGAGCACCCCGAGTGAGGAGCTCGGGGCCGTGAAAATATTTCATTCCCCTTCTTTACCATCTTACTCTGAGGAGGCGATAAAGGGAGCTCGAGCTCGATGAATGCCCGACCCGAACAATGTCCTCAAAGAAGATCTTTTTTAGGATTGTTTCACCGTGGTTGATGATGCCTCCGACCTTAATGACGTATCCACCCTCTTTGAAGAGGCACATCATCTCTTCTCTCGGTTAAACACTAAACTTTGTTGAAATTTTCTTTCTTCTTCCATTCTTTTGACTGGTATCTCTTTGTTTTATGTATATGCCATAATCAAGTTCAGGGTCGAGTTGAGCCAATGTGAGGCTGAGCTCAGGAAGGCTTCGGATGAAGAGAAGGCCCTGAGTCTCCTTTGTAGCCAAAATGAGTAGGAGCTCAAGGACCTTCGGGATGATTTAGCCAAAGCTCACAAAAACGAGGTCGAGCTGGACAAATAGGTGACCGTGAATTTGAAAGAGTATGGTATTCTTGGCCCTACTACGGAGGCTAACACTTCAATGTCTCAGCTTCAGCAAAAGTTGGAGATGATCTGGAAGCTCTGGGGTGAGGTCGATCGGGTTAAGACTAACTTCTATCGATGGAAGGAGAACATGGATCGACTTGCTGCTGATAAGAAGCTACTCTAGCCCAACTGTCCTTGGCTGAGACTCAATTCTGAGGTATTAAAGTGAAAAATCTGGCCCAGAACAAGAAGATCGAGGAGCCCAAGGCCAGACTTGCTGAGGCTGGGGCCGAGGTTGCTGAAGCCAGGGCCAAAGTGGAGAGGACGAAGGCCATGACTGATAAATCCATCATCGTCTACTTAAGGGATGATGAGGTTGTTCAAGAAGAACTAAGGGAGGCCTCTGACAAGGAAAAATAGAGTAAAGATTTGTCCAAGTGCCAATCCCAGAGGGAGACTCTCGAAGAAATCCACGCCCGAGGGTTCGACCTTACTGAAGAGATAGCCCAAGCAAAGTCGCTGGAGACCGATGCCAGGTTTCTCATTTCTTCTGATGATGAAGATGTTGTTAGTGGTGTTGAGGGCGGTGGAGATGAAGATGGAGTTCCTGAGAAAGAGGTTCCCAAAGATGTGGCTCCCGAGGATGTTACTTCCAAACACGTGGTTCTCGATGATGTGGCCCCCAAAGTAGATTAGGTTCTTAGGGTTTTGTTTTTGTTTCTTTGTTTTTGTGTAATGCCCCTCGTGGGTACTGTAAATACTCTTTATAAATATAAAGAATTCCCTTTTCTTCATCTCCGATTTGTATTGAATTATGCTTTGTCTTAATTTTGTGAAACATTTTTGATAACTTCAATGATCAAGTGAACATTGGCTTGGATTCCGAATATAACAAACCCTTAGGTTTTTTGGCGATCAATGGATGATCTCCGAACTTATAATAGAATACCTCCTAAGGTTTTTGTTAATCCTCGAGCTATGTTTAAGTCAATTTGATGTGAGCTCGGGATGATGGGACTCTTGAGTCCGAGTTGAGTGAGAGTAAGGTCTCGAACTCCGCATGCTTCGCCCCTTAGGCTTTTTTATATTTTCCCGTAAGATCTTTTAGATCGACCCTTAGGCTCTTTATATTATGTTAATTCGGCCTCTAAGACGACTATAATTTTTCCCTCTTTTCGTCTTAAAGACTTAGTGAAAATTTCTTTATGCCTTAGCACGTGTTTTTGTACCAGTTGAATTTTTCGACGGTTCAATCGATCGGAACCCCATTTGTAATCCGTTTGTATTACGATAAGGCTAATATTATCAAAGCCTTTAAATTATTCGAGGGGCTGATTTTATCGAAGACCTTTCTTATTTGGTTTTGCCAAGGGTAGATTAGCTTAAGCGAGTTTTCAAAGTGTTTGAAGGCCTTTAACTTATGGCGTAAGTCTGATGTCTCCGAGCTGTATTATTTTGGTCGTAGCCTTTTTATATGATCGTAGTCTTTAATTTTATTGTAGCCTTTAATATGGTCGTAGCCTTGGGGTAGGTCTCTTGGATTTGTTTCCTGTAACCCGTTGAACTTGTTCGAAAGATTAGTCCCCGAGTATGATGGACTTGGCCTTTATGTCGATGGGATGCCTCTTTTAGGTCTTATGAATTCGAGTTTGGATGACTCAAATGCGTTGAGTACGATGACAGTCCCCGAGTATTCGAGGTGTATTCGTGTTTTGGCCCTTGAGCTGTTTCTTGTAAAATCACAAGTGTGATGTTCGTATGGTAGCAAATTTATTTGAGATACAAAGTGTTTTGATATAGAAAGAATGCTTCTTTGAATAATTGATACATGCATACATGTTTTGGCGTCAGGGCTCGACTATTCTATATGGACACGGTTCATCAGACCCTTTGGTCCATTACAAAGTTTTCCTATCGAGGCCCTCTTTCGCGTGAAGTATTTTCCTCGAAAATATAATCTCCAAGGGTGATTCCCCCAGTATTCGAGGTTGATTGAAAATAAGCCTTGGTTACTGTTGAGTTCTCCTCAGGTAGAACATAATTGTTGCCTTGTTAAAAATCTTGCCGGTAAAACCTATTTGGGACAAAATACGATCTAGGGAAAAAAGAGTGCAACACGTGCTTTAAAACCCAAGGTCTTCGTGTAGAAAGTTTCCCTCGGCATCGATCGAACACCTGCAATGAGTTAGTCTTAAATTGAAATGGAAAAGGAGAAGGCCATACCTTAGCAGTAATATCGTTTGAGTATGATACATTCCAGTTGTTTGACGATTGCTCGCCTTCCACCGTGCCAAGTTTTTAAGATCCTTTGCCGACAACTCCGATGACTTGGTATGATCCTTCCTATTTCGGGCCTAGTTTCCCTTTATTCGGATCTTGAATATTGAGGGTGACTTTCCGTAGAACTAAGTCCCCGATTTTCAAGTATCGAAGGTTAATCCTTCTATTATATTATCTCTCTATTCTTTGTTTCTGCGCCGCCATCTGAATGAGTGTTGCTTCTCATTTTTCATCTAATAGCTCGTTGATGGTATTCATAGCATTATGATTTGACTCCTCCAATGCATGTTGTAACCTAACACTGGGTTCTCCGACCTCGATCGGGATTAAGGCCTCAGATCCATATACTAAAGAGAATAAAGTGGCCCCCATGCTGGATTTCAATGTCATTTGATATACCTAAAGGACCTCGGGCAGAACTTCTCTCCATTTTACTTTTGCGTCGTCCAACCTTTTTTTTAGGTTTTGAATGATAGTTTTGTTTGTTGACTCGACCTGTCTGTTCCCATTTAGGTGGTACGATATTGATAAGATCCTCTTTATTTTGTGTGCTTAAAGGAACTCCATTACCTTCCTACCGATGAATTGCTTGCTGTTGTCGCATACGATTTCGGCAGATGTCCCGAATCGACATACGATATGGTCCCAAATAAAGTCAATAACTTCTTTTTCTTTGACCTTCTCAAAGGCATATGCTTCCACCCTTTTAGAAAAGTAATCAGTCATAAACAAAATGAACTTAGATTTATATGGGGCCGTTGGTAGGGGCCGGCGATATCTATCCCCCATTTCATGAAAGGCCATGGGGACAGAACTGAGTGAAGTTGTTCTCTAGGATGATGAATCATCAGTGCAAACCTTTGACATTTATCATATTTTTTGACAAATTCCTTAGTGTATTTTTCCATGCTATCCTAGTAATACCCTGCTCTAATAATTTTACGAATCAAAGACTCGACGCCGGAGTGATTCCCACAAGTGCCTTCGTGGACTTCTCGTAGAACATAATTGGTGTCTCCCGGCCCTAAACACACCGCCAATGGTCCATCCAATGTTCTTCTGTATAATGTTCCATCTTCACCCAACGTGAACTTAACAACCTTGGTTCGCAGTGCCCTCGACTCTTTGTGATCCGATGGGAGATTTCCATTTTTCAAATACTTGATATACATATTCCTCTAATCCCAAGTCAAACTTGTAGAATTTATCTCAACATGACCTCTTCGACCACAAATCTCGATAACTGGATGGTGGTCCCCAAGATAATATCATCGTCTTCAACTGATGAGCCCAAGTTGGCGAGTGCATCGATCTCACTATTTTATTCTCGAGGAACATGGTCTAGAGTCCACTCCTTGAAGCGATGCAAGGTTACTTGTAATTTGTCCAAATATCTTTGCATCTTATCCCCTCATACTTCAAAGCTTTTGTTTACTTGATTTACGATCAACAAGGAATCGTACTTGGCTTCGATGACTTCTCTCCCTAGGCTTTTAGCTAGCTCGAGACCTGCAATCATGGCCTCATACTCGACCTCATTATTAGTCAACCTAGAAGTTTTAATAGATTGTCCAATAGTACTACCTGTTGGTGGCTTCAAAACAATGCCGAACCTATACCCTTTCATATTCGAGGCATCGTCCGTAAAAAGGGTCCACACTCTCGACGATGTACTTGATTTTAGCAGAAGTTCTTTCTCCTCTTCGAGTATGAGGGTGGGAATAAAATTAGCCACGAAGTCAGCTAATATTTGAGACTTGATAGCCGTTCGGGGTTGATATTTGATATCGTACCCGCCAAGTTCGACTGCCTATCTGGCCAATCGACTTGATAATTCGGGCTTATGCAAAACATTTCAGAGAGTATAAGTGGCTAATACACATATGGGATGACATTAAAAATATGGATTTAACTTCCTAGGTGTGCTTATTAATGCAAGTGCTAATTTGTCTAAGTGAGGGTATCTAGTTTCAGCATCTCCTAGAGTTTGACTTACATAATAAATAGGGAATTGCGTACCTTGCTTTCCCGAACTAGTAACCCACTTACTGCTATCTCAGACACAACCAAATATAAGTAAAGTTTTTCATCTACCTTCGGGGTGTGACGCAAAGGTGAGCTCGATAAGTATCGCTTTAATTCTTCTTAGGCTTGCTAGCATTTCGGGGTCCATGCGAAATCCTTTTTCTTTTTTAGCAAGGAAAAGAACCTATGACTTTGATTTGATGACCTCGAAATGAATCGACCTAGGGCATCTATCTGTCTCGTTAGCCATTGCACAACTTTCACGCTATCCACGATTGTGATATCTTCGATGGACTAGATCTTGTTGGGTTGATTTTGATCCCCCATGTTCGATACCATGAAGGCGAGGAACTTACCCGAGCCAACTCCGAAGGCACATTTTTCTAGGTTAAGCTTCATATTGTACTTCCTCAAGATTTTGAATGTTTCCTAGAAATGAGTTAAATGGTCCTCTGCGCGAAGGGAATTAACCAACATATCGTCAAGGTAAACTTCCATTGATTTACCTATCTGTTCCTCGAACATTCTGTTAACTAGGAGTTGGTTTGTATCTCTTGAGTTTTTTAGCCCGAAAGGCATTACGTTGTAAAAATAAGTTCCAAACTTAGTGATAAACGAGGTCTTCCCCTGGTCCTCCGGGTTCATCTGAATGTGATTGTACCCTGAGCAGGCATCGAGAAAGGTAAGGATCTCGTGGCCGGCCGCGACATCGATCATGCAATTGATGTTAGGTAATGGAAAAAGGTCTTTAGGGCATGTCTTGTTTAAATCCTTATAGTCTATTCACATTCTAAGTTTGTTTCCCTTTTTAGGAACTACGACCACGTTGGCTAACCACTCGGGGTATTTTACTTCTCGAATAGACCCTATTTTAAGAAGTTTGGTTACCTCGTCCTTACCTGTTCCTCCGGTTCGATTAGGAATGGGATCAGAGATTGTTATTTGTCTGCCTGCTTATCTTTGGCCCCAATATTTTTGAGGTCAAAGGCATTAGTATCGGTGTCACCTCATCGACTGCAAGCATTTCCTTTGCAGCGTGTTGTTCTCCGTAGTCCATTTTCACACAATCCACTATTGGGAATTTCATCATCTGATGAAGGGTTGAAGGTATAGCCCTTAGGTTGTGGATTCATGGCCTCCCGAGAAGTACATTATAACTTATGTCGCCTTCGATGACATGGAATTTTGTATATTGGATGGTTCTGGCCTTGTTCACTGGTAGGATTATCTCATCCTTCATTGTTCCGATTGCCATGTTGAAGCCATTTAGGACTCAGGATGCAGGTACAATTTGATCCTGTAGGCCGAGCTGCTCTACGACCCTTGATCTGATTATGTTTGCTGAACGACCTGGATCTACTAGAACACGTTTAACTTGAATTTTATTTTACAAAATAGAAATTACAAGGGCGTCATTGTGCGGCTGAGATATGCCTTCAGCTTCCTCGTCATTAAATGATAGGACGCCCTCTGGCACATAGCTCCGAGTCTGTTTTTCTCTGGTGATCGACACCTTGGTGTGTTTGTATATAGGCCCTTGTGGAATATCAAAACCGCCAACGATCATAGATTACATGTTGCGGTTCTTCCTGCTTATTTTTTCTATTTGCATCTCTTTCCCTGAAGTGTTTCTTAGCTCGATCACCGATAAATTCTCGAAGATAACCCTCGTTGAACAACCAAGCTACCTCCTCCCTTAGTTGTCTACAGTCTTCGGTTCTATGACCATGTGTGCCATGCTACTTACCCATCAAGTTTGGATTTCTTTGAAAAGGACCAGTTTGTATAGGCCTGAGCCATCTGGTGTCTTTGATTCTTTCAATATCTGACACCATCCCCGATACATCTATACTAAAATTATACTCTGACAATTATCAAAACCATTCTTACTCATGAGTCCCCGAGCGCTTTGACCTCGATCATTTCTCTGATCATTCCAAGGAGCGTCACACCCCGAACCATTTTTTCTCTAATCTGCATACGAACGATACCATTCCTTATATGATCTTCATTCCCTATTTGTATCCCTTGGGGGCTTAGTTGTCAATCTATTAGGATGAACTGAACCCGAGGGGGCTCCCAACTGGTCGTCCTCGACCCTGATCTTCGATTGGTAACGATTTTGCACGTCTGACCCCGCCATAGCTGGATACTCGATAAGATTCTGTTTTAATTGTCGAGATGCGATCGAACTCCGCTCATTCAAACCCTGCATAAAAGCATACACTTCCTAGTCATCCGAGACTGGTGGTAATTCCATTCGCTCTATTTGAAACCGGGATACGAACTCCCTTAACATCTCATTGTTCCTCTGTCTTATCTTTAAAATGTCAGATTTCCTTGTTGCCACCTTTGTGGCCCCGACATGTGCTTTCACGAAGGCTTCTTCTAACATAGCAAACAAATCGATAGAGTTTGGGGGCAAGTTGTGATACCAAATCATGGCTCCCTTTGATATAGTTTCCCCAAATTTCTTCAACAATACAGATTGGATCTCATCATCATTTAAATTGTTTCTTTTAATCCCACATGTTTATGAGGTAATATGTTCATTAGGGTCAGTCGTCCCGTTGTATTTAAGTATATCGGGCATGTGAAACTTTTTAGGAATGGGCTTCGGAGCTGCACTCTGAGGAAATGGTTTTTGTATAAACGTTTTGGCATCCAAGCCTTTCAAGACCGAGGGTGCCCCCTGTATTTGATCAACACGGGAGTTATGAGTCTCCACCTTTTTGTCATTATCCTCAATATTCTTTTCCCCGTACTCAATTCTCTTGGTGAGTTCATCGAGCATCCTCATAATTGTGGGGTCCGTACCTGAGCCAATACCATTTGATCTCTTTGGCACCAGGCTCAGTACGTCGAGTGTTTTCTGGTTCAACCATACTTGGAGATTTATTCTAACTTTGAAGTTGAGCGATGGCAATTTGTAAGCTTGTAGCATCTCGAATATTACCTGGAGGCTGACTCCTCCATCTCCTATACCCTATGTTCCTTGTCCCTCATCGGGCTTCCATGCGTACATTTCCTCCGGGGTCTGCTCCTAGATCCGCATTCAAAGATGTGTGAACTAATATCAACGGGTTCCATATTTGGTACTTACCCAGGATTTATCGGTGGTACACTGACCTCTACATTATTGTTTTCCCTATGAAATCCAAGACCATTGTTATCATGTACATGTGTGTTTTGCGAGTTTGGCATATTTTAACCTGAGAACAAAAAATTCTTGACAAGAATAAGTGTGAAAATAGCGTGTATTATCAGAATCAGTACTAAAATAATAATTATTATCTTTAGCCCCACGGTGGGCGACAATCTGTTTACCTCGAAAATATGAGTAACAATTAAATTTGATTTGTGGTTTTAAAGATACGTGATTTAGTTCAATACTAATTAATAACCAAACCATAATATAGGCCAGTCTCGACCTCGAGCCAAAATGACCTCGAGATGGATCAAGAACAATAAAGCTAAATCGACAATTTTTATGAACAATGAGCGAGAAAGTAAGAGAGTATATTCTCTGCCAATGAATGATGATGTTTACAAATGATTGGGGTCCCCTTAATATAATAGGGTAACCCTAAATAAGGTACATTTCTATTTATAGTAAAGAATCTTATTGGGACAACTGTCTAACTGCCTAGTACGGGTTCGTACAAATCTATTCTGGGATTTACGTCATGATCTTGGGGACGTAGCATGAATCTTGCTCATTCTGTTCCAAATCCATAACGACATTAGCTTGAGGCTGGTCATATTAGGCTCTAATATTCCTCGAACACTTAATTCTTCAAGCCTTATACTATGTCATCGAGCTCAAGCCTGGTCCATCGAGCTCGAACTCGATCTATCCTGAATTCAGGTTTAAGGTGACCCCTCGAGCTCAAGAAATCGGGCATACCTGATTTCGACCATATATAATTTGGTTCATAGATGTCATCAGTTAGCCTATTGCTCCATTGTTGCCCTCAACATTTTTTTTACTTAAAAAATTCTCCTAAAACTAACGGACTAATATTGTGACTTTTGATTAATAACGTGGCTATCCTGGTGTAACCCAGTATGAATCAAATTAATCTATATGTATAAATCCGACCCAGCCATATTTTACTTTACTTTTACTATTAATAAGCGACAATGTTGAGGAGTTTCCGTTCAACGTGATTTGACAAAAAAATCATGATATTTCTGTTTCTTAAAATATTCTTTCATGTGAACATGCTTGTCTGCTTTTACAAGATTATTACTGTCTTTTCGTTCATTGCAGCCACATTTTTACTACTATTAAGCTTCTTCTCAATGTTAAATGACAAATAAACCCAAATATTTTAATTTATTCCTTTATTTATGTTAATACTCTTCCGTAAATATATCAGTATTTGAGGACTCTTAAATGGCTCAAAAAGGCCACGAAAAACGGATCTTTTTGAAATGTGTGGGCTCTACTTAAACTTCCTAAATACATATCAGCTGATGTGGTGTAATCGTGGGCTCATCCATAGCTTCTTTGAGGCTATCATAATGAGCCCTGATCATATGGAATAGCCCACTTATATTGTCTCATTTCCCGTAGTACTCTTTAACTGAATGCATTATTTGACTTTTAGATTAATAGTTTTCTATTTGAGATCTAATTAACAATATTGTTACATGTTTCTAATAATTAAGATACAATATTTCAACTTCTTAGTCAAGCTTAATTTATTGTTCTAATAGGAGAAATTTGATTTTATTAAAGAATATGCTGAAATTAGCTCATCCATAATTATATGATATGTAAACCTACTAAAAGGCCACTATAACAATGATTTAACAGTAACATAGTAAGCCGTAAAATGATATTGTTGGTTCCTTGGTTATTATCCTGTATTTGTAAATAATAATTCTGGAAAATAAAATGTTAGTGTATAAACGTAAATATAAATAAAGCAGTAATTAATTCGAGCTCACTGAATTCACAGTGTTTCCTTAAGGAATTTAATCCTCTTCTAGTACCCAAGGTTATGGATTATTTCCTCCCAGGATAGAACGAATTACATACTGGTGTAGCGGTACTTCAAACCCCAGTGTTTCAGCCAACACAAAGTTCGGCAGAAAATCACACTTACAGATACTTTGTTTGTAGTTAAAAATAATGCAGAATAAAGGAGGACAACTCAGAAGTCGAATGGAAATTCTGAGAGGAAGGAATATAATGTATAGTCGATGTTGAATTCTTACTGAAGAGGATATCAGATTGCAATTCGTTTTTCCAGTGTATACTGAGTGTATAAATAGTGTATATCAAGTGTATACAGAGTGTATATCGAGTATTTTTTCGGTGTTCCTCTTTCTCTCCAACTTCTGCTCTATTTATAGCAGTCATTTGAGAGAAATACGCCTCTTCCATGGTGGAACAAGCACTAGGCTATCATGGAGTAAGCACTTACATAGTGGAATGAACACTTGCTTGGTGGAAGGAGCACTTGACCATGGTGGGAGGTGCACTAGGAAGCTTGTTGCTTGTTGGTGCAGCATAATACACGGATTGGAAAATATCCGTTACAAACACGAATTATATCACGTTAATATTCACTATTAACAAATAAATTTGGTCCAAAAAATTAATCAATCGATTAATCATTTGACCAAATTCAAATCCAAATCCAAATCCCATTTCCCATTCACTCTCATTTTAAGACTATTTCATCTTAAACAAAAACTCAACAATCCCCCACATGAATGGGGAATGGCTATATCACGGAAGTATGCATGAAAAACTTGTGTGATTCGCAAGCAAGGATTAATTGCATCTGGATAAGTA
>MU706244.1:16588-44476 GCA_026770625.1 Nicotiana glauca
ATTATCATCCAGTCCGCTAAGAATATAATTCTTGCACAGAAAGTCAGAATGCTTCCACGCCTCAATCACGAGAAAGCTTTCATCCTCTGGAGTTTCATTGGGCACATCAGGAACATCTTCCTTGATGAACTTCTGTAGACATAACGTAGTCAAGTAGAAGAACATCTTCTGCTTCCAGCGCTTGAAATCAATCCTGAAATTTTTTTTGGGTTTTTCTGCCAGTGCCAAAGCCGGTGTTCGGCTTGTCGATGCATTGACAATCATCATCGGAACATGGCTTGTCGATGCGTCGACAGTCACCATCGGAACAACTTGGTTTTCGGTTTCATTAACCTTTTTTCTTCCTGAAAAAAATGACACAAACAAACGTTTAATAAATGTTTAAAACTGGAGTTAAAAATCATGTAGATTTTAATATCCAACAAAACGCCACGAAGGCTTTACTCTTCAAAACGGGAGTACACAAAACCACAAAGGTTTTAGTTTCCAGAATAATAAGGATAACACAAATACAAAAATAAAAATTATTAAATTACTTAAGCTTGTTGGTTCCTTGGTTATTATCCTGTATTTGTAAATAATAATTCTGGAAAATAAAACGTTAGTGTATAAACGTAAATATAAATAAAGCAGTAATTAATTCAAGCCCACTGAATTCACAGTGTTTCCTTAAGGAATTTAATCCCCTCCTATTACCCAAGGTTAGGGATTATTTCCTCCCAGGATAGAACGAATTACACACTGGTGTAGCGGTACTTCAAACTCCAGTGTTTCAGCGAACACAAAGTTCGGCAGCAAATCACACTTACGGATGCTTTGTTTGTAGTTAAAAATAATGCAGAATAAAGGAAGACAACTCAGAAGTCGAATGGAAATTCTGAGAGGAAGGAATACAATGTATAGACGATGTTGAATTCTTACTGAAGAGGATATCAGATTGCAATTCGTTTTTCCAATGTATACTAAGTGTATACATAGTGTATATCTAGTGTATACAGAGTGTATATCGATTGTTTGTTTTTCGGTGTTCCTCTTTCTCTCCAACTGCTGCTTTATTTATAGCAGTCATTTGAGAGAAATACGCCTCTTCCATGGTGGAACAAGCACTAGGCTATCATGGAGGAAGCACTTACATGGTGGAATGAACACTTGCTTGGTGGAAGGAGCACTTGGCCATGGTGGGAGGTGCACTAGGCAACTTGTTGCTTGTTGGTGCAACACAATACACGGATTGGAAAATATCCATTACAAACACGGATTATATCACGTTAATATTCACTATTAACAAATAAATTTGGTCCAAAAAATTAATCAATCGATCAATCATTTGACCAAATCCAAATCCAAATCTCATTTCCCATTCACTCTCATTTTAAGACTATTTCATCTTAAACAAAAACTCAACAGATATAAAAATGGAAGCTTATATTTTGAATTATCAATTATAAATAGAATAAAATAGCTTTATATGAAATTGCCACGTGCCACTTCCAAAACTGATTTCAAGAGCTCTTCATCTCCATTTTATCACCCATTTTCAAAAGCTCCAAATCTAATTTTTGGTGTAAAAATTCAATAAAAACTCGGCTAAATCCACACCAATCAAGATCAAATCTTAGCTACAAGTCAACAACAACATCATCATCATACCCAGTGATATTTTTAGCCAACAACCAAAAATTTTGACAAACTCATTTTTTTGTTCTTTAAGCTTTTTCAAGGTTCAACAATGGTCGATTCAAAATTATTTTTAATTTTAGAATCTCATCTACAATAACAAGAACAACAACCCAGTATAATCCTACTTAATGGGGTCTGGGGAGGGTAGTGTGTACGCAGATCTTACCCCTACCCTAGGATAGAGAGGCTGTTTTCAAATAGATCCTCGGCATCCTTCCCTCCAAGAACTTTCCACCTTGCTCTTGGGGAGACTCGAACTAACAACCTCTTCGTTGGAAGTGAAGGTTGCTTACCACCAGATCACCCCTCTTGTGGATTTAAAATGAATTTAGCACTTGAATCTCAACTATAGAACTTCAACAACATCCAAATATGCTCAACGCCCCTAATAATATTTCAAGTTCATACATAAATAATTGTCCTTTTCATTTTACTAAATACAAAATAATATTTCCATTACATTTCGAATTAAAAAGAAAAGAAAAAAGAAGAAAATGAAATAGATATTTAAAAAAATAAAATTACATGTTGCAGCGCATGTATTTCACCGCTTGTCAAATATTTGGTTCTCTATGCCACATCAGCACTTAGGGTGATATTTATTCGACTTTAAAAAGTTTGGGGGGTGGGGGAGGGAAGGGAGGTAAAAAGTTGCAAAGGTAAGGTATGTTGTAACAACTTCGTGTATAGTTTAGGGAGAATTTTATGTATTATCCCAAAACCATTCTTTCTGGGATATGAAGATTTTCTTTTATGAATCTGCCCAAAAATATTTAAAAATAAAATTTGAAAAAGACTTTCAAATTTTTTATGGTCAAACATGATCTTAGTGTGTGGATGTTGACCGGATGAATATTCTCGTTGTCCTAAAAAGAAATTCATGCAACTTGAAAAATATATGATGCCAAATTCTATTCTGGCATCAAACATATATATATATATATATATATATATATATAAAATCGGTTTGAGCATTTGTACTTTGCTCGTTAGTTTACTGGTATGATTAGCTTTGTATGATGTATTGTAACTTATGCAGATCGTCAGTTTTGGTTTTCAAGTTATTTGGAAGAGTGATTCTCAACTAGGAGGCTTTAAATTGAGAGAGTTCAACTAAGTTTAACTTTGTTGTATTTAACCTCGGATTGGAGTTTTGATGGTTCCGTTAGTTTCGTTGGGTGATTTTGGACTTGGGAGCGTGTCCGGATTGTGATTGGGAGGCCCGTAATTGAATTTGGCTTAACATGGCGAAAGGTGAATTTTTGAAAAAAGTTTGACCGGGAGTGAACTTTTTGATACCGAATTCAGACTGTGGCTCCGGGAATCAGAACAACTTCATTATGTCATTTGGGACTTGTGTGCAAAATTTTGGCTCATTCCGGGTTGGTTTGCTATATTTCAGTGCGAGTATTGAAAATCTTAAGTCCAGAGTTCATAGATTTTGATTTCAGGTGCTATTCATCATTCTGATGTTGATTTGAGGCCTCGAGCAGGTCCGTATTATATTGCAGGACTTGTTGGTATGTTCGAAGATGGGCTCGGGTGAGTTTCGGGGTAATTTTGGATCATTCCGGGTTGGCTTGGAGTTGCTGTTTTTTGCTAGTTTCTGATGTCTCTATTGTTCTTCGCGATCGCGTAGTGATATATGGAACAAAGGGATTTTTCTTCAATGCGTTCACATAGGGTTGAGCTAGGAGCTGGAGCTGGAAGCCTTCTTCATCGCATTCGCATAGTTGGATCCGCAATCGCGAATTTCTGAGCTAGCTGTGAATCACGTTCGTGAGGAGTATACCGGAACGCGAAGAGTAATTCTGGTGGCAATATATTTTGTTCATCGCAAATTCTATGGACTTCCCGCGTTCGCGTAAGAGGATGCCTGGGTAGAAGTATAAAGTACTCTATTTTGAAGGTTTCAACCATTTTTACATTTGGGAGCTATGGAGCTCCGATTGAGGCAATTTTTGAAGCATTTTTCACCATGTGGATAGAGGTAAGTGTTCTATACTTATTTTTGATTTTATATCATGAATGTATCTTCATTTTCGGCATTTTATTGAGGTTTCCAAAAGCGAAAATTAGGGGTTTTAATCTAAAGTTTCATAAAATAAATTTTTAGGGTTTGAATGTCGATTCAGAGTCAGATTTGAGTGAAACTAATATGGATGGACTTGTAATTGAATGCGTTATCGGATTTTATGAGTTTTGTGGGGTTCCAAGGTGCGGGCCCCAGTCTTACTTTTGGGATGATTTTTGGGCTTTGATTAAAGATTCGACTTTTATCGATTGGGTTTGTTTTCTTTGGCATTATTTGATGTATATAAGTTGCTTTTGGCTAGTTTTGAGTCGTTTGGAGGTCAGTATGCACGTGATGACATTCTTGGAGAATCATTTGGCTTGCGTAAGTAACCCTTCTAGACTTGGTGCTGACGATATGAAACCCCGAATTACGTGCTTTGTGATTGGTGTTGAGTGATGCACATGCTAGGTGACGGGTGTGTAGGCGTGCACCCTGTGAATTGTGAATATGTTATTTTTGTGGTACTGTGTAGTTACCTGATCTTACCTGTAACCATAAAATTTCTACGCACTTGAGCTATTGAGTTGTGATACGTGTTAGAAACCACATGCTTATCATCTTGGGACACATTGAGGTCATTTCTGTTGTTGAGTTATCTGCTTTCATTACTTTATATACTCAGTCCTACGCATTCATATACATATCATATCTCAGTCTTTGTTATTATTTATTAGCATATTATATCATCATTTTGGGCTAGTTTTATGGCATTGTGAGCCCGAGAGACTGGAGAGATTTGTCACGCCCCAAAATCCGAGGAGCGCGACCGGCGCTCAACCGAGTAAACCTGACTGAGCAAGCCTGTTAGGTTTTATTATACCCAAACAACCTCACGATTAAATAGGATATGGACTCCATTAATCAGATTTAATAAGTATTTCATTAACAACTTTCATTTCATTTCCATTAGTAAGTTAAATCATAATTATCAAAATATCACGAGTGTTATAAGTCTTTGCCAAATATCAATATTCTTACTTTAATTCCAATACCCGACACTACCTACAACCTATCTACGGAGCCTCTAAACATAACTTAAGACTAATGTAATATACAAATGCCGGTAACAAGGCTCCAACTATACCTCAAAAGTGAAAATCTAAAATAAGAAGATGTGCAATATAGCCTCTTGAAGGAGAAAGGGTCTCACCAAGATCTTTGGGAAGGAGGATGCTCCGTTACACATGATCGGCACTATTCGCTATGGAGCCACCTACATTCATTAAAAAAAATGTAGTGCCCCGGCAAAAGGGACGTTAGTGCCATTGAATAGCACTAGTATGTATAACTAAACACCATCTAATTAAAAAGAACTATCAAACAAGAATAAATAAATCATTAACAGCTTGTCGTTAGAAAGAATTGTCAAACAAGAATAAAGAGATCATAAAAGTAAAACAAAAGCTTTAATAATTACCACATCAACAAATAAAAGGGATCACATAATTTCCATATCTCTAGGTTGCATTCCATAGCTCGTCATAGGGTTCACATATTATATTATACACCTATGCGTTTCATAGTCCGTCCATAGGGTTCACATTTTACATTATACACCTATGCGTTTCATAGCCCGTCCATAAGGCTCACATATTATATTATACACCTATGCGTTTCATAGCCCGTCCATAGGTTCCACATTTTATATTATACTTCTATGCGTTTCATAGCCCGTCCATGGGGTCAGCATATTATATTATACACCTATGTGTTTCATAGCCCGTCTATAAGTTCCACGTATCAATTAATCGGCACATGGGGCCACAATCTTTACAGCATACTTGGCACTAGGCCATATTTCATAACTCAATCTCTTATTTCCCACATTTCACATCATCTCCACATATTTCACATCAATATCACAACAAGCCATTCAATTCAAGATGTCAAGTACACATGAGAGGAACCATGAATCCTCGTCATATACAATATATCAGAGATCATACACCTCATGTTTATTGACAATGGAACTTTAAACACCTGGGTCTCTTCCAAATCAATAGAGGGGGTACACCAACCCACAATAAAAATACACATCAAAGGCATAAGCAAATAATTACACCAATTATTCTTGAATCCTTCTTTTTCCATCATGACATTATACAATTATAATTAAAGTTCTCGGCACATTGGACACACTCTATTCCCAAATTCATTTGATTACTTTCAACATTTCTACACATAGAGGATTTCACATAGTTTGGCATAAGATATGCAACTCAATCTCAATTTAAACTTGACTTGAAGTCTAGGCATTTTAGCACATAGTTCCCATTTTTCACATATCCTCATTTACCAAGAATAACATATTAAACACATTGAGGTACATCCTTCACATATATTCTTGCAACACCCAAATCCATTGAAATAATAAATACTACATAAATTAAATTCTGGACTTACAATCATACGCAAGGACACCATGGGACCTTAATTTCTAAGAAGAGGGAGTTTTAGCCATACATACCTCAAATTCGCCACTTAATGATACTACAATGATCCAATACACATAAGCAACTTCAATCTACAATACAACATTCAATAGGACCAATATTAGTAACAAATTCTATAACTTATGCCATTTAGGCATATTATCAAACACCTTATAGGTATAAATCTTTTCATCTCATAACCATAGTATTAGTTCATCCATCTATCACCATTAACTAAAAACTTATTCCACCATCATTCTTAACCAATTTATAACTTCCAACATACCCAACCAACAATTCATATCAAATAATCACCTTTTCAATCCCTACAATAGTTATGAATTTATATTGGGAACTTATGGCTTCCAATCACTACCAAGAGTTCCAACACTTAATTCATACTCATATTCCCATAATATTTGCATATATGTAAGTCTAAGGTGTAGGATTTACCTTTTGGAAGAAATCTTGTAAAACCCTCCTTTGAGTTCTTGAAGGAATTTCTTGAAAATCTATGTGTTTTATGAGTAGATTTCATCAATACTAGTGTAGGAATGATGGAATTTCACACAAAGATAATGGATATTGCTTGCCTTGAATAGGGTAGGAGTTGGTGCTCTTGAGTGGGTGAAGAAGAACCCCAAGTTTCGTCCAAATGAAATGGGAAAATGAACCCCGAAATTGTGTTTTAAAAGCCCAAATATCGGATGCTATGCGGATGCTTCGCATCTCCACTTCACTCCTCCCAGGAGCTTGGATGCTGACCTGGATGCTATGGTAGCACTTCACTGCCAGCCCCTCTTTTTGGATGCTATGCGGATGCTTCGCATCCGCGCAGTCCTCCGCCAGCCTTTGGTAATTTGCTCATAACGTCTTGTAGGAAAGTCTAAATGACAAACGGTTTGCATAGTTAGAAACTAGACTCAAATACCTTTCATTTAATTGGTTGTTCATAATACAACTCCTTATATAATTGGATGTATGGTCATCCAAAGTGAGGTCTTGTGCGCACTCATTTACAATTTTAGTCTATTATGAAAAATTTCAACTTAGCTTAGACTTAGGCCTTTCCTTGGACCCCAAATTACTTACCATAAGATTTATAAACATATGTACCAAATCCAATGGATGTACACCACGTTAATAGCACATAAAACTATTATAATAAACCTACGTGACACCACGAAATCCTAAATTACTTAGCAAAATTTTCTGAGGCCTTACAAGATTGATGACTGAGTAAGGCCGAGGGCCTGAGTGTGAGTGACATTATGGGATCGGGCTGCACGCCGCAATATGTTCTATTAATTACATATATGGGATTAGGCTACACGCTGTAGTATTAATATTGATTTATGATAGCGCTTGAGCTGAAGGAGCTCCTTCGGAGTCTACACTCACCCCAATGAGCGCGGTTGATTATATTGAGGGATGGATCTTGTCTGGAGCATTTATATACATGGGATAGATCTTCCCCATGGGCTGGATTTGGCCCTACTCAGTATTGAGTGACTGGTGGTTAGTTGATGTGTATATTCCAGGATGGATCTTCCCTGGGCCGGACTGGCCATATACAATACTTAGTGAATGAGCATGATGGGTGAAATGTTTGAGATAGTGAGATTGAGTACTCTAAGAGTGTGAGTACATGAGTTCATCTCTGAGATACACTTCATTGACCTGCATACATGATATACAAGCATACAGATGCATTTTTCTCATGTTGTACGGTATCACGTCATTCATGACTTCTCACACATATCGACATATGGGCATAAAGAGGTATTTTACACTTGCTATCTGGAAAGAAAATGAAACATCTTATTTATTTTGGAAAGGATTTTTGGGGAGGATTTGGGTTTTCACTGATATACTTGAAAAATGGATCCTATTTTCGGGAAACTATGAAAAAGGTGAGAATTGTACCTCTAAGTTACTTCTTTTATTACTTATTTTACGTTGTGATGAACTGTTGTTGGCTATTGGTGTTGGATCCGACCTTTGCTCCAGCTCGTCACTACTTTCAACCTAAGGTTAGGTTTGTTACTTATTGGGTACATGTGGTCGATTGTATTCATACTACATTTACTGCACCTTACGTGCAGATATTGGCTGCTGATGATAATGTGATCAACGGGAGCTGGAATTGAATACGTACCTGCATTCTGGTTGTAGCTGCCTCTTGTTTATGGTAGCCTTAGAATATAAAAATATGTTTATCTACTTTTCGAACAAATAATTTATTTATTTCATACCAGCTTTGTAAATTTTAATCTTATAAGCTCATGATTTGTACTACCAGTCCTTGGGAAATGTACAAGATTCAGATAATTTCATCTATTTAATTATTTTATTAATGTTATTGGAATTGGGTAGTTGCTAATTTGCTTACCTAGCAGGTTGGGTTAGATGCCATCATGACTAGTTGAATTTTGGGTCGTGATAAGTTGGTATCAAAACTCTTGGTTTATAGGTTTTACAAGTCATGAGAAAATGTGTGGTAGAGTCTTGTGGATCAGTATGATGACGTCTATATCTATCTTCGAGAGGATACAAGGCATTTAAGATAAACTTCTCATCTTTCTTTCCTTATCGTGCGACATTGATTCATCTTGATGCATAACTGTTTGAATTCCTTCCACGCATTCGTATGCACATGTGAGCGCTCGGTATCAATGGTGCAATGGCGGCTTGTGACTCTATGGATGAGGTATGAGTTGGATTTTTGTGTGCTGATAATGGGCCAGTCTGGAGGACTTGAGGCCGGATTTTGATGGTAGCTTGAGCACGAGGATTTCAATTGTGTGAGCACGTGATTTTGGATTTATAAGTCTGGTAGTGTCCCTATTAGTGGAATTTGTGTCTCAAAGAGTGGTTGGATGGCTATATAGCGAGTATGATGTGATTGCGGGAAGTGTTCAAATTGTTCGATTGTGACGAAAAGAGTTTGCTTGAGATATAAGAAGGACTATTGGGTGCTTGATTTATATTTTGATTTGACTTATAGTATCAAGTTATGCGTGTGTTGAAGGATCTTTCATGTTGTTTAATTGTGGAATGGAGTAGATTTTCATGTTGTGTTATGAGTTCAGACTCAGGAAGATTAAGTGATGGTGTTGTAGTTGTGGCCGTGGAAGGGTATAGAGAGATGTCAGTTTGAGGCAAAACAGGTGGGTTATATCCTGCGAGGTGTCCTGCAGTTACGTGATCCCTATGTTGTTTTTGTAGAGAGTTCTCCTTTACCAGTGAATTATATGTGTTGCAATTTGAGTTTGGACTGCTTGTCGAAGTTGTCTTAACTATCATAAGGATGAATACGAGATTTAGAAATGATTCGAGGTACTAGATGGTTTGTGTTACATGAGCTTATGAAGGATTTAGTTGAATCTCACTACGGTATTATGGTAGTAATGAGGTATGGTTATTGTAAGTTATCAGATATTTTATTCCATGGTTTTTGGGCCAAGTGGGGGAGTATACTATCGATGAGTTGATTACACGGTTATGTGTTGTATTGGTTTCGGTTTGAGGTACACTTGTGAATCAGTTATGACTTGCAGAGGTTGAGATCGAGGATGACTCAAGTAAAGGAATTCCTTGATACGGGTTGTATTACACTCTATAGGTATATGAAAATCATGGAATGATTAAGTCGTTATTCGTAAAGGATGTAGTGTGCATGGAGAAGGAATTTGTTTGGTTGTATTAATATATGGTTACTTCCTTGGGTGTTTTTTTGTGCTAATGGGGCACAAGTCGTTCAGTCCATTTGGTCTGTTTAGTTGAGATTTGATCAGAGTGAAAGACTCTCGATAATAGTTCTAATGGATGCAAGATTTAAATGTAACAATTGGGAACTTTCACGATTTGTATATGGCTAGATACTGAGATTTTCATTGGACTGTGTCGAGACCCGCTGGTATTTCTATATCATTAGGGAATATATATTTTAGTATCAGGAAGGTGAAGAAAACGGCTTTAGATTCGCAGAAGGTCTCTTCAGAGTAGGTATCTCGGTGGTGGTATTTTTTGGGGTGCTTAAGAAGGAATACGACGGCTTATGGCCTTAGGGCAGTGTGGTTTTATGCTAGGGTCTCGTATGGTGAGTTTTGGTTGAGGATCGTGGTATTATGGCGATGAGAAGTATTAAATTGAAGTAGATTAAGAAAGAACTCAGAGAAATTGGACAGTCTAATAGTAGATTGGATCATGATCCGTAATGGATATGATCGGTTCTTTGGGTACTTATGATGTAGTGAGTTTCTACAGGTATTTTGTGGTGATACTCTTGGGTTTGGCGACCTGTGTGGCTTGGTTAAGTCAAGGAGATTCAGATATGATGACTTGGTTATATACAAATGGGTTCCAAAGTGTTCTCAATGATTTCTACCATGGCTCAAGGTATATTTCCTACTGGTGTATGGAATATGTTACGTATTGGGATTTTCTCCTGGATGAGATCAAATGGAAGGTTTCTGATTGATTGAGGATGTACATTGCTGTGACTCAAAGTGGATTATGAGATTTTCATACTTTTCACATGATGGCATGGAAGATATGGTGTATTGTGTGGGATCAAGATTTGTATGTGCAAGGTCATGGGGGTCAATTTTAAAAGGAAAGTCATTAATACATAGGAAACATGTACGATTTCAAATGAATGATACTACTACTTGGTATTGCCCGAGGAGGGTGCGCATTTCATAAGGCGCATTGTGTTTTGATTTATGGATACTTCATTGGTATTTCGACACTCTCCTGATTGATCGACTGCTGATTTCCAGATATTGTCATGTGGCACGAAAGAATTAGAGAAGTATTCTTCGTGGGATTATCGTGTAGGAGAGATGTGTTAGACATTCTGACTGTGGAGTTGGGGATCCGATATGGTGATTCGTGTGTTCTACGAATTTGGAGACTGGGATTTCTCAGGAGTAGATTGTTCGTGGTTATGGACTATGAAAATGTGGCCAAAGCTAGTTAGAGGATGGTATGTGTTAAGGTTAGGTCATTGTGGACCTTCAGAAGATTATTTATCTATTTGTGGATGACCAAAGTTGATTTGAGGTGCATTGGTAGGTCTAATTAGGATATGTTCTACATCAGGTTGGATTAGTCGGCTTCATACTGCTATGGTTGAGGGATGTGTCATTCGGTTATTGTTAAGATTATTCGTATTCTGATATGATCTATGAGTTACTCTTCTATGCTACGAGGAGTTGTGATTCGTTGGTTATATGCACACACGGTGCAGTTCTTTTGGGGCCTTATAGCAGAATTTGAGCGAGATAGGTATTTGGGTGATGCATGATTGATTGTGCACTGGTTATGTTCTTTAGGTTTTGTATGGAATTATGTCATTTAGTTCTCCGTGGTTATAATAATTCACTTTGGGTACTTGATGTTAAGTTGCGCATGGTTATTGATTTTGAGCAGGGTGGCTTGAGGTATTTCATGTGGACCAGTATTTGGATGGGATCACACTTTGCACCGGAGTTATGTTGAGATATGACTCTTTGTGTTATATTCGTGTGTCTTGGTTCTACTATGTGTGATAGACTCATGGTATTGCGGTTGTGGTGGTGCTTACTGAGCCTGCTTGATTGTTCTCTCGTTTGAGTCATTTCTCATGATTGAGTGCATTTGAATTATTGCGTATTGGTGTGCGGATTGCACGGTTTGTGACTTTGTATAGTATTGGTGTGGCATGTTATCTGAGCAGCTTGTATCTGATAAGATAAAGTCATCAGACCTAGAATGGGTGCTATCAGATCTGTTTGCAGTATATTTGGAAGGATAATATAGGGAGTCAGCTTAGAAATTTGGCTATAATTCTTGTCGAAGGAGGGAGAGTTCCATGATTTGTTGATATGATGAGTGGTTACAAGTTTCTACGTGTTTCTTTCATCATCGGCACATCATGAAGGTTTTAGAGATAGGTTTTGTTTGATATGAAGTTTATTACCGGAATTGGGCTGTTTTGGGCAGCTACTGTGATTGGAGATTTTGTTGTGAGTATTTGAGTTATCCGATATATCATGTGATTACATATTGGGTTACGGTTACAGCTTGGTACAACTTGTTAAGACTTATACAATGTGTAAATTACGAGGTTCAAGTCTTGTAGGAAATTCCTGATATTTGAAAATTTTGGATTCCAGGGTTTATGGGCTAAGGTTAAATTAGTGATCTTCAGTTATGTTGTGTTGTCGGTCCTATATGGAATAGGGTGGCGTGGGATCACCCCTAGTATGTGCTTGGTAAGTTTACCGTATGGTTTGGCGACTTTGGAACAACTTTGGGCACATTCTAGGACGAACGTATGTTTAAGTGGGGGAGGATGTAACGACCTGATCGATCGTTTTGAGAGCATTTACACTTCGCTCGGTAGTTTACGGATAGGAGTAGCTTTATACAATGTACTGTGACTTATACGGATCATCAGTTTTGGTTTTCAGGTTATTTGGAATTTATTTGGAAGAGTGATTCACAACTAGGAAGATTTAAATTGGGAGAGTTGACTAAGTTTTACTATTTAGTATTTGACCTTGGATTGGAGTTTTGATGGTTCCGTTAGCTCTATTGGGTGATTTTGGACCTTAGGAACGTGTCCGGATTGTGATTTGGAGCCCCGTAGTTGAATTTGGTTTGAAATGGTGAAAGTTGAATTTTTGAAAAGTTTGACCAGGAGTAGACATTTTGATATCAGATTTAAATTGTAGTTCTGGGAATAAGAATAGCTTCGTTATGTCATTTGAGACTTGGGCGAAAAATTTGGGCTCATTCCGGGTTGATTTGCTATGTTTCGGTACGAGTTTTGGAAATTTAAAGTTCAAAGTTCATAGATTTATATTTGAGTGTGATTCGTTATTTTTGATATTATTATATGTGATTTTAGGTCTCGAGTAGGTCTGTGTTGTATTATGGGACTTTTTGGTATGTTCAGACGGGGGCTGGGTGAGTTTTCGGGTGGTTTCGAATCATTCCGGGTTGGCTTAGAGTTGATGGTTTTTGCTGCTTTCTGATGTCTATGTTGTTCTTCGTGATCGCGAGAAATGGACATGATCGCGTTGTGATTTATGAAAGTGGGGGATTTTTCTTCAACGCATTCGCGGTAGGCCGAACGCGTTCGCGTAGGGTTGAGCTGGGAGCTAGATCTGGATGCCTTCTTCATCGCGTTTGCATTGTTGGAGCCGTATTTGCGAAGTTCAGAGCCAACTGTGAATCACGTTCGTGAGGAGTGTACCACGAATGCGAAGAGTAATTATGGTGGCAATATATTTTGTTCATCGCGAATACGATGGACTTCCCAATTTCGCATAAGAGGATGCTTGGGTAGAAGTATAAAGTACTCTATTTGTAGGGTTTCGGTCATTTTACATTTTGGAAGCTATGGAGCTCGGATTGAGGCGATTCTTGAAGAAATTTTCACCATGTGGACTGGGTAAGTGTTCTCTACTCTTTTTAATTTTATATCACGAATCTTTCTTCGTTTTCGGCATTTGATTGAGGGTTCCAAAAGAGAAAATTGGGGGTTTTAGCCTAAAGTTTCATAAAGTAAATTTTTGAATTTTGAACATCGATTCGGAGTCGGATTTGAGTGAAACTAGTATGGTTGGACTCGTAATTGAATGAGATATCGGATTTTGTGAGTATTTTCGGGTTCCGAGGCATGGGCATCGGTTTGACTTTTAGGATGATTTTTGGGCTTTAATTAAATATTCAACTTTTATCGATTGGGTTTGTTTCATTTGGCAATATTTGTTGTATTTGAGTTGCTTTTGGCTAGTTTTGAGATGTTCAGAGGTTGGTACACGGTGGATGGCATTCTTAGTATCTTTTGGCTTGCTCTCTATTGGAGTTGTCTTGTTCGAGGTAAGTAAAACTTCTAAACTTGGTGTTGAGGGTATGAAACCCCGAATTACGTGCTATGTGATTGGTGTTGAGGTAACACACATTCTAGGTGACAGGCATGTGGACGTGCACCATGTGAATTATGACTCTGTTATTTCTTTGGTACTGTGTAGTTACCTTATCTTACCTGTAACCATGAAATTTTCACGTACTTGAGCTATTGAGTTGTGATCTAGTAGAAACCATGTCTAGGCTACATATTTATCCTGTTGAAACCTACCGAGGTCATTTTTGTTGTTGAGTTATCTGATCTCATTGCTTTATATACTCAGTCAAACGCATTCATATGCATATCATATCTTAGTCTCTGTTACCATTTCTTGACATATCATATCATCATTTTGGGCTAATTTTATGGTATTGTGAGCCCGAGAGACTAGAGAGATTGATGACTGAGTGAGGTCGAGAGTCTGTTATTAATGGATCAGGTTGCACGCCGCAACATGTTATATTGATTACATATATGGGATTGGCTGCACGCCGCAGCGGTTATATTGATTTTTGATAGCGCTTGGGCTGAAGGAGCCCCTCCGAAATGTGCACACACACCCAGTGAGCGCAATTGATTATACTGAGGGATGGATCTTCCCTAGACATGGATCTTATCCAAAGCATTTATATACTTGGGGATAGATCTTCCCCACGGGCTAGATTTGGCCCTACTAAGTACTGAGTGACTGATGGTCAGTTTATTTGTATACTCCGGGATGGATCTTACCTGGGTCGGACTGGCCATATACAGTACTGAGTGATTGAGCATGATGAGTGAAAAGTGTAAGACAATGAGATTGAGTACTCTGAGAGTGTGAGTACATGACTTCATCTCTGAGATACATTGTTTTGACATACACACATGACATACATGCATATAGATGAATTTTGCTCATGTTGTACGGTATCACGTCATTCTTGAATTCTCACACATATCGATATATGAGCGTAGAGAGGTATTTTACACTTACTATCTGGAAAGAAAATAAAATATCTTATTTATTATGGAAAGGATTTCTGGGGAAAAACTTACTCGTATTTTCGACAATTTCGGTAAAGGATTTGGGTTTTCACTGATATATTTAAAAAGCGGAACCTATTTTTTGGGAAACTATGAAAAAGCTGAGCATTTTTCCTATGAGTTACTTCTTTTATAACTTGTTTTACGTTGTTATGAACTTTCGGCTAATGGTGTTGGCTCCGACCTTTGCTCCAGGTCGTCACTACTTTCAACCTAAGGCTTACTTATTGAGTAGATGAAGTCGGTTATACTCATGCTACATTTATACACCTTGCGTGCAATTGGCTGTTAATGTTGTTGTGATCGACGAGAACTGGAATTGAAGACGTACCTCTGTTTCAGTTGTATCTGCCTCTTGGTCATGGTAGCCTTAGAATATAAAAATCTTTTTATGTACTTTTCAAACAAATGATGTATTTATTTCATACCAGCTTTGTAAATTCTAATCTTAAAAGCTCATGATTTGTACTACAAGTCCTTGAGAAATGCATAAGATACATATAATTTCTTCTATTTAATGGTTTTATTAATTTCATTGGAATTGGATAATTGCTAATTGGCTTATCTAGCATGTTGAGTTAGGTGTTATCACGACTAGTCCGATATTGGGCCGTGACAGTCACCCTCATCGTGATACAGTTTTGTTCCATTTTCTCTTCGTTTCTAGTCATTATTTTCCAAGTGGGTCCATTAAATATTATGATTATCATATTTGGGTATTGCTATTTCAGCGTAATGAACTCCATCACCAACATGATATTATAGATCTTGGTTGGCTATTTGTTATAAATGATATTGAATGGATGAGATTTGCCCCCTTCATAAATTAAGTAGTTCCTAGTATTTATTTTTCATAAACTTTTGTGGGAAAGTGATATACAAGTTTAAAAATTCAAATTAAAAAATAAGAAGATACCCCAAAAAAAAAAAGAATCAGGGCTATTTGCTCTAGCAGGGAAACTAATGTAATTTACTCGGTTTTCAAGATTCAAGCACTAAAACAACTATATTCAGCACAAGATGAGATAGGCATACTTCCGACCTAATGTTTAGTAAGTCATCGTCAAAACTTTGTTGAATAATGTTTAGTTTTTCACACTTCATGTGGAAATTAAAATCAGGTTGTCTCCTCATCTTCTTCATATTTTTAGTGAGGTACACCATTACCAATACAAAAGGGAAAGGAGACAGCATGGAAATGAGGAATATGTGTTTTTTTTAGAACTCCCACCGTACTGGCTTGGCAAATATCATACAAGAGTATTTTGTAGAGGGTGCATAAAGTGTAGAATAGAAAGAAAACTTGAACAGTTTAATATCTATATTACAGTTAAGTCTGATTTTTCGGTAATAGGATAGAGATAGATTTGAGATCTATATGTGATAGACCTGCCATGTTATCATGCCACATAGGCACCATTTGACATACATTAATGACATATGGAAGCTTACATAATAGGAAGGGTAGCATTTGTGAGAAGATTCTAGAGAAATATGGATATTTCCTGAGGAAGACCCTAAATCTTTATGAAATTGCTAGGAAAGTCTTTGGAATATTCTAGGCTTGTAGAAAATTCTAGAGAATGAACTTACTTGTAAATATTAAGGACTTATGGAACAATTATTATTTACACACTAGCCCCTAGGTGATTAGTATAAATAGGGGACCATTCATTTGTAATCCATCAAGCAAACAATTCAAGTTCTCATATATACAAAGCTTCCTTTAACAATTCTCTTGTGTTCTTTCTTCCATTCTCTGAGCGATCTCGAGGGTAGTAAGGCTGAATTGACAGAGCAAGTTGTCAAATGTTGCACGTGTACTTAGTTAACAAATAAGGATGTGACAACATGGTATCAGAGCCAGGTTTCAACTAAGGGAATGATGAACGATGGAGAAATTAACACTGCCAACACCCAAGCCAATGTCATCTAGGATGCTGCTGGGAAGAGCGGTCGTGGCAAAAAGAGGAATGCCACCAACAAGAGCCAGGAGGTGCCACCCAAGGTTGTGTCAAATGAATGGCTTACATACCAAAAACCATCTGCCACTAAGGCGAGCGGGGATAAAGTTGAGGTCCTGCCCGAGGACGTCCCGCTCGGTAAAGAGTGGGTGATAAAGGTGAACACGACGATGGACACCGTGGAGATCTTTGGCCATCGCTTGGGGAAGGTGGAAGGCATCCTAAGCGTTTTTGAGGGGCACACTCTTGAAGAGATTGAGAGTATCCAAAATAACTTGGAGGGACGTACACAGACCGAGATAGAAGTAAGGCAAACCATCATTGCCTTAGAGTGCAGACTCATGGAGGCTTTAAGTACTATCGATGCTCTGAAGGCAAAGATAGATTCACTTGAGGAGCATGTTAATGATGGCGTGACCGAGGCAGCCAACAATGTTGTGGTAACGAGAGAGGCCAAGATTGAGGCTCCCAAACCCTCGGGGTTCAAAGGTGTTCGTGATGCACAAGAAGTGGAAAACTTCCTTTGGCACATGGAGAACTACTTCAGGCACGGCAAAGTGAGGGACGACGAGGCCAAGATCGACACTGCGGTATTGTACCTCTCAGAGACTGCCATGCTTTGGTGGAGAAGGAAGATGGACGATGTGGATAAAGGTCCATGTACTATTAGCATATAGGATCAGTTCAAAATCGAGTTCAAGCGGCAGTTCTTTCCAAACAATGTCTTGTACAAGGCAAGGCGCATGCTTAGGGAATTGAAGCAAACATGGAGTATACGTAACTATGTCAAGGAGTTCACTACCCTTATTCTTTAAATCCCCAACCTAACCAGTGATGACTTGTTGTTCCACTTCATGGACGGGTTGAAAAATTGGGCTAAGCAGGAGTTGCAATGCCGACAAGTCACTGATATAGACCAAGCCATAGTGGAGGCCGAATCATTGATAGATTTCAGGCATGACAAGCACGACAAAGGCAATGTCAAGGAGTTAAAGGTTAGCTATGTCAAAGGTGGGGGAGACCTTGGCAAAGGCAATGAGATACAACAACAATATTCAAAGACTCAAGATTCCAAAAAGTCGAGTAGCCGTCAAGGATATGCCGAGAAGAAGGCGCAGACCGAGAAGAAGGGATGCTATATATGCGGAAGGCCACACGACTTCAGGAATTGTCCTGACCTCAAGAGTCTCAGTGCCATGGTCCGTGAACGGAAGGGGCATCCACAATGAGAGAGTTTGGGAACTGCACAGTTGGGTATGATCAGATTATGGGTGCTGTCACGAAGCAAGCTATCCAACTTATCGAGAATGGCAATCAGTACGTAGATCTCACCATCAACAATAAGCCCGTTCGTACAATGGTGGATACTGGAGCAACTCATAATTTCGTGACTAAGGTTGCCGCAAAGAGACGAGAATTGAAGCTTTCTCCAACCAACTCTCACGTCAAGACCGTTAATACCGAGGTACAAAATGCTCGTGGGGTAGCTAATGGGGTTGGTGTCAAATTGGGAACTTGGAAAGGTATGACAAACTTTACCGTAACTACTATGGATATCTTTGACATCATACTGGGGCAAGAGTTCTTTCGATATTGTCATGCTTTGATCGACCCCTACCTCCAAAGTCTCTTGGTTATGGAGAGAGAAGGAGCTTGCATGGTACCTCCAGTGACTATGCCACACGGACATATCCAAGCACAACTCTCAGCTATGTAGGTTGTCAAGGGGGTCAAGAAGGGGGAGCTGGCATTCATGGCAACCATTGCAAGTCTAAAGGAAGACAAGAGTTTTCAAGAGACTGCCACTTTGCATAGAGAAGTTGCTTGAGGAAAACAAAGATGTCATGCCCGGGGAGTTGCCTAAGCACTTGCCGCCTAGGCGAGAGGTGGATCTCAATATTGAGTTGGAGCCAGGGTATACGCCACCCGCATTCTCCCCATATCGTATGGCATTGCCTGAGCTAGAAGAGCTCAGGAAACAATTGAAAGAGCTACTAGATGCTGGTCACATTCGCCCATCAAAGGCACCTTTAGGCGAGTATTGTTCCAAAAAATAAGGATGGATCGTTATATTTGTGCCTGATATTGCCCATTGCTGACTTGTTCGATAGACTTGGGCAAGGCAGGTACTTTACCAAGGTGGATCTTGAAAGGGCTAATACCAGGTTCACATTGTGGGAGGGGATCAACCAAAGACAGAATGTGTAACGAGATATGGAGCATTTGAGTGGTTGGTGATGCCCTTCGGCTTAACCAATGCACCAGCCATATTTTGCACCCTTATGAACAAGATTTTTCATCCCTACATTGATTATTTCGTGGTAGTCTACCTAGATGACATAATCATCTACAACAACACCTTAGAGGAGCACATGGAGCACTTAAGGAAGGTTTTCAAAGTCTTGTGGGAGAATGAGCAATATATCAATAGGGAGAAATGTGAGTTTGAACAATCAAAGGTGCATTTCCCTGTCCATGTCATTAGAAATGACGAGCTACGCATGGACGAGGCTAATGTATGTGCTATCTAAGAGTGGGAGGCACCTACAAAAGTAACTGAGTTGAGATCCTTCCTTGGCCTTGTTAACTACTATCCTCGGTTTATTAGTGGCTACTTAGCCAAGGCCATACCATTGACTGAGTTGCTAAAGAAGAATAAGCCATGGGTTTGGACGAAGTACTATCAAAAGGCATTTGAAGGCCTCAATGTAGCTGTATTAGATGAGACAATCTTGGTGTTAACTAAATTTTCCAAGATATTTGAGGTGCATACAGATGCCTCAGACTTTTCCATTGGGGGTGTCCTAATACAGGATGAGCATCCCATAGCGTTTGAGAGCCAGAAGTTAAATGAGACGGAGTGGCGTTACACGGTGCAAGAGAAGGAAATGACTGACATTGTGCATTGCCTTCGTACAAGGCAAAATTATTTGCTGGGGTCGAGGTTCGTGGTTAAGACCGACATTGTGGCTACTAGCTACTTTCAGAAGCAGAAGAAGCTCACACCAAAACAGGCTAGGTGGCAGGATTTCTTAGTCGAGTTTGATTATGTGCTGGAGTACAAGCTGGGCAAAGGTAACATTGTAGCCGATGCCTTGAGCCAGAAAGCAGAGCTTGCTGCAATCACTTCAACAAAATGGGACATTCATGAGGCTATAAAAGAAGGCATGAATCATGATCCAGCAGCGAAACAACTTATCAAGTTAGCCAACCAGGGTAATACGAGACGTTTTTGGGCTGAAGTCGGCTAGTGCTTACCACAGGTCGGCGGGTCTACGTGCCTAAGTTTGGAGACATTTGATGGTGGATCATAAGGGAGAGTCATGACACAATGTGGGCTGGTCATCCAGGCCAACGTCGCACTAGGGCCTTGGTTGAGTCAGTTTATTATTGGCCACGCATGCGAGATAACATAGAGTGCTATGTGCAGACTTGTCTTGTCTGTCAACAGGACAATGTTGAACAACAACAAACCGGAGGACTTTTGGATCCACTACCAGTTGAAGAGCGTCCATGGGAGAGCGTGACTATGGACTTTATCACTTTCCTACCGAAGTCTAACGGTTATGGTACTATTATAGTGGTCGTGGATAGATTTTCCAAATATGCCACCTTCATGCCTGCCTCACCAGGTTGCACTACCAAGGAAGCCGCCAAGCTATTCTTTAAGAACGTGGTGAAGTATTGGGGCTTACCAAGGCATATCATTAGTGATCGAGACCCCCATTTTACTGGAAACATTTGGAGAGAGTTATTCGACATACTTGGCACAGAACTGCACTTCTCCACTAGTTTCCACCCACAGACATATGGACAAATATGTAAGCACACATTAGAAAGATTGGGCAACGCTCCTAGACATCGCCCAGTTCTCTTATAACTTGCAGCGGAGTGAGTCCACAGGGCGGATTCCATTTGAGCTAGCCATATGCCAACAACCACAAACTCCAGATTCATTACCAACTACATTCGAGGGAAAGAGTTTGGGGGCTTATCATGTGGCCAAAGGATGGGAGGAGCAGCTTGACACTGCTAAGTCCTACTTGGATAAAGCAACTAAGAAGATGAAGAATTTTACGGACCGTTAGAGCCGTCCCACGAACTATAGAGTTGGGGAAATGATCATGGTGAAGTTTAACCCAAGACAGTTCAAGGCACTACGGGGCATGCATTAGAATCTGATTCACAAGTATGATGGGCCATTTAAGATCGTTACCAAGGTAGGCAAGATCTCATGCAAGCTTGACATGCCATCTTATCTTAAGATCTATCCTGTCTTCCATGCCATCATGCTTAAGACATATCATGAAGATAAAGATGATCCGAGTAGGGGTCAATCAAGTTGAACGCCTATGACTATCATCCCCTCGCATGATCGGGAGATTGAGGCTATTATGGATTACTAGGCAAGGCAAAAACAAGGGAAAAATGCCACTGCTATATTCCTCGTCAATTGGAAAGGGCAATCATCGGAGGAGGCCACATGGGTACGATATGAAGACTTGTGGAAATTCAAAGATACGATCCAAGAGTTTATGCAGCAGCATTGTGCCATGGGCGTCGTAATATTAGGTAGGGGAGAGTGTGATGACCCGCCATGTCATCATGCCACATAGGCACCATTTGGCATACATTAATGCCATGTGGAATCTTACATAAGAGGAAGGCTAGCATTTGTGAGAAGATTCTAGAGAAATATGGATATTTCCTTAGAAAGACCCTAGATCCTCATGGATTTTCCAGGAAAGTCTTTGGAATCTTCTAGGCTTGTAGAAAATTCCAGAGAAGGGACTTACTTGTAAATATTAAGGACTTGTGGAACAATTATTATTTACACACTAGCCCCTAGGTGATTAGTATAAATAGGGGGAATTCATTTGTGTTGGCCCAAGCTCAGTTGAAGTTTTGAAGAATGACAAATGAACTCAGTGAAGGACCAGGTCCATCTTAGGAGACACAGTGGTTATGGCCCATGCACATGAGATGCACGTAAAGAAGATAAGTCTTTGGGATCAAGCAGCAATATCTTCTGAACTGATCGAAAAAATTGCATATCTGATAAGGAGAAGAAGTCTCCTTTTGAGAAAAGAACACATCCAGATAAGGGTTGGAATTTGGATTGGTCTAGGACTCAAACTCAATGGAGGATAATAAATTGAGTCACAATCAAACTCTGATTAATAACCTAATAAATAACTGAGTTATTCCCTTTTACAGGTATGCACATATGTTGAAGTTAAGCAAAATTGAGAGCAAAGAGCAAGGCTATTTTGTAAGAAATTTATGTGAGATTAAGTGTGCACGCCTGCAGCTACTTGAACAAGATAGAAGAACCAGTTCCATTGTGTTTATTCTTATTCTAGTTTAATTGTAGTAGGTAATTTAAAACTTGTACCTTTCCAGCTTTCATAGAAGCAGTTGTATTAGGTACTTTGAGTATTCAAGTTAGAGTTAACTTAAAGGTGTCGCAACAGTTGAGGTTGTGTGCCACACAGGGACTAGAGTTTAATCCTTATGTTTACAAGAGTTTGTAAATGCTTTTTTTGGCTCAGCGATTTTAGTGGAAGTTTGGGAAAATCCTACTGAGTAGTAGGTCGTGGTTTTTTTCACCTTTTGAGCTAGGTGTTTTACACGTAAAAATCTTTGTGTTCTTTACTTTATGCACTCTTAATTCCGCAAACAGTTATAGTAAGTACATCTAGAAGAACCAGGTTCTTCTAGTGCAAAAAATAGGTACCACACAAATCACCCCCCCCCCCTCTTGTGTGGTATTGACGTGTAGAACATCAATTGGTATCAGAGCAGGTGATCCTTGAAGAGGATAACACCTTAGGAGAAGATCAACAATGAGTGCACCACCTGGGAACTGGGAAGGGCAATCCACTGCCAGGCCTCCACTTTTCAATGGTCTGTACTATTCTTAGTGGAAGAACAGAATGAGAGATCACATTATAGGGGAAGATTATGAACTTTGGGACATAGTCACTGATGGTCCCCTAGCAACCACTAAGAAGAATGCTGAAGGAATTGATATGCCAAAAAAAGGCTTATTGTACTGCTGAGGACCTGAGGAAATGGGAGAAAAATGCTAAGGCCAAGAAGTGGCTTGTGTGTGGACTAGGACCAGACGAGTACAACAGGATCCAAAGTTGTACAACTGCTAAGGAAATACAGGACACTCTACAAGTGGCTCATGAAGGAATACCTCAAGTGAAAAGATCAAGAGGAACACTTCTGTATTCTCAATATGAGAATTTCACTATGAAGGAAGGAGAAACTATCCGGGAGATGTATACTAGATTCACCACTTTGACAAATGAACTTGAATCTCTTGAAAGGACTATCCTCGAAGAAGACAAGGTTGAGAAAATTCTAAAAAGAGTTCTGCCAGTCACATGGGAAAGCAATATCACTGCCATTCAGGAATCCAAGAACATTGTTACCCTTAGGCTGGATGAACTAATTGGAAATTTAATTGCCTATGAAATGAGGAGACAAACCATGAAGATGGACACCCCCAAAAAGGAGAGAAGCTTAGCTCTCAGTATTGGTGAAGGTACAGATTTAGAAGATGATGAAATGGCTATGATCACTAGGGATTTCAAGAAGCACCTGATGGGAGGAAAGGGTTCTTCAAGAGCTCCGGAGAAACAGACCAAGGAGGGATGCTACAAGTGTGGTAAGACTGACCACATGATCAAAGACTGCCCTCAATGGGAAATTGAGTGGAAGAAAGAAAGAGTTGAACGAAAGAACAGGAAGAAGGAACAAGTTCAACTAAAGAGAAACAAAGGTTCAACCAAGGCTATGGTTGCTGCTTGGGGAGAAACTCCAGATGAAGACTCAGAAGATGAAGCTGAGGAGGAGCAAGCACTAATGGCCATTGGAGAATCAGAGGACGAACAATAGGTAAGTATTCTTCATCTCAAAGACAAAATTAAATTCTTGTCTAAAGAAAGGCTGGTTGAGCTATTAACAAACTTCATTGATGAGTCTGAGATAATTAATAATGAGAAGGAAGTTCTTTATAGGGAATGTGTGATTCTAAAAGCAAAATGTAAAAGTCTAGAGTCTAGGTCAAATGAGAGTGATAACAAAAATGCTGAGTTGAAGAACCAAGTTCTTGAACTTGACAGCAGTGTCATAGAACTTAAGTCTAAAAATTTGAAACTGAAATTAGGAACAGGAAAGAAGTTAGCTGATCACGCATGTATCACTCTAGAAGAAAATTTGGGAAAAATGAAAGATGAATTATACAGGAAAGATGAATTCATCAAAGTCCTAACAGAAGATCTAGGAAAGGTAAAACATGAACTAGACAGAACTTGCAAGTGGAACAAAGCCTCTGATGCTCTCTTTTGGTTGCAAGAGCATCACAGCAGTAACAAAAGAGGACTTGGCTATGAGACTCAAGATCCTAAATGGGATCCAAAAAGCAAGTACCCCACTCTTCCTGAAAATAAAATCTGCACACATTGTGGTAAGACTGGCCATTACAAATATGAATGTAATGCAAAATAAATGGCCAGTCAAAAGAACAAAGTTTTTGTTAAAGAAAAGAATAAGTTGCCAGGATGGGCAAGAAGGAATTTAATTCATCCTTTTGCTTATAGAAAGTGACCCAAACTAGTTTGGGTTCCTAAGACTAACCCCAGATTTCCTTTTGCAGGTCCAAGTGAAAGAGAGGAGCCAAATATGGTACATGGATATTGGTTGCTCAAAACATATGACTGGGGACAAGGACCAGTTCCTTTCACTTGAGGACTTAAAAGAAAGTAATGTCTCCTTTGGTAATGGAAAGAAAGGTGAGATCATTGGGGTTGGAAAGGTAGGAAAGATTGATTCTCATTCCATAGAGAATGTCTACCTGATAGATGGCTTGAAATACAGTTTAATAAGTGTGTCACAATTGTGTAACAGAGGTAACCTTGTGTCTTTTACCTCCACCAAATGCTTTGTAATTAACCTTACCACTAGCAAGATTATTTTGCAGGGAAAAAGAGTTAACAATATTTACATGGTAGATTTGTCAACTCTTTTAGAAAATGAACTCACTTGCTTAAGCGTGTTAGTTAATGATCCCCTCCTATGGCATAAAAGACTTGGTCATGCCAGTCTAAATTATCACACCTCCTTTTTACGCTACCCGCGAGGGCGCAGGGGAGTTTTTCCAATTAAAGGACAATCGAAACGTGATTTATTTATTTAATTCAGAGTCGCCACTTGGGAGATTTATGGTGTCCCAAGTCACCGGTTTGAATCCCGAATCGAGGAAAAATTGACTCTGTATTACAGTCTGCAAACCAGAAATCCGGATAAGGAATTCTGTTAATCCGGGAGAAGGTGTTAGGCATTCCCGAGTTCCGTGGTTCTAGCACGGTCGCTCAACTGTCATATTCGGCTTATTTATCTGATTTATATCATTCTTTAACTTATGTGCAACCTTTAACCGTTTTTAATATTATTATTCATTATTTTAATAAAAGNATGACACATCTCGAAATCTAAGTATTTTTATATATACATCTATGAGGGCCCCGCAGCTTGTGCATTTTATTTGGCGAGGCTCGTCTCATTTATTTTTAAAAGGATAATCCTAAAATGACTACATTTTCCTATTAAGTTTGTCTCTAAATAAAAGAGAAAAGGTCCTAATTAATTTACATGCTTGACAAGCTTAAATTTCTTATTAATTGTTAGATTACAATAAATGCTACCGAAAAATTACATTCAAATTTGTAAAAATGGAAAAATTATTCTGTGCCTTATTCTATAAGTGAACTACTCAAACTGAAATTATAATATGCATACGAGATTGACAAAAATATTTTTTAAAAAAACAAACTAACCATTCTTCAATTTGATTTAAAACTTAACATTTCTGAAATTGATCTAAACTAATATTTCTAAGTGATTGAGACTCGTGGAATTAGCGGTTAGGAAATATTATCAACATGGTTTAGATCATTGGCCTATATCTTTTCCACTTTAGTTACACATTTTTAACCAAATCGTATAATTTTATGTAAACTAATATGTATCATATACCTCGTAACAATATCTTATCATTGCATATTCTCCTATTCATTACGTAACTTTCCTACATTACAATTAATTTTACAATAATATATTTATATTTTTCACATACTATTTGTTTCCATGTCACATTGCACATCTACACATTATCATGCTTACATAACAATCTATATTTAGTTTATCCAAATCAATAATAATTACATACACTGATACACATGTTAATAGGTATTTTTTAGATTATACTGACACTATTATACAATTACATAACTTGCTAAATTTTATTATTTTACAGGTATATTACTATTTTTATATATTTATAGTACCGATTTTGTATTATATTTTTGTATTTCATTAGCCTATATCTTGCCTAATGGAACTAAACATCGGCTCATTTAAATCTGCCTTGAATACAAAAGAAAACTAAAGATGAAATATAAGTAATTAATTCGTTTAATTATTTGTTATTTCTGTGAATTAATTAATTAACTATATTTCATATATAACTGATGACTACTGATTGCGATTTTAAGTAAAACAGAATTTCAGTTAAGCACAAAACTACAATATGAGTTCTTATGGAGTCATGAAACTAGATTTTTGCAAATAATTGTTACATATTTATTAAAACTACAGATATATCACTTAATTCACCAATCACTCTAGCATTTCATTTCACTTTAAAATATCACAGCTACATCAGTGTTGATTTGAAAGTGTACCTGGTATTGGAAAAAAAAGAAGAAGCAGGATGGATCAGCACATCAATATATACAACACAGCAACAACAACAACAGTAGAAATAGAACGACCCAGTAACCGAGTTTAATAAAAACAGTAACCAAAAGATGAACTTGAGAATAATCTTGCTACTTAAAATTTAAACTCTCTTTCGTTTTTTTTCGTTTTTATTTTTATTTTTAAAATCTCTCTTAACTCTTAAGATTTCTGTCTAATCTCTAACTTCAACTAGCTCTTAATTTTCCTTTCTCAATCTCTCTTTCTAAATTCTCTCTTCTTGTCTATTTCCTTCTTCCTTCTATCTCCTCTTTTATAATGTAAGTCTCCTTCCATTTATCTCCAAAAAACAGACCACTATATGACAATTAAATAAATAAAAGAAATATCTCACCTTCTTGAGCCCCAAAATTCCACTACTAAATGTCTTGTCTCCCACTATATTATTTTAATAATACTTTAGTTCTCACTACTATATGTTTTGTTCCCCACCATAATTTTTTAATAATACTTTAGCAACTAGTGGACATATCACTTAATTCAAATAATTGTCTAACTTTTAAATTCCAAAAATATCCCCGAAATTACTGGAAATTACTATTCTACCCTTATCAGCTATAACCAATTCACCTAAATTAATCAACCAAAATATAGCAACTATAACCAATTCTTAATCAAATTCAATTAACAAATTCAAACTAAATGAAGAACAACAAAGAACCAACTGAAATTATTTTGAACAAACATTCTTAACAAATATACTTTCAGATTAAAAAAACAATAATGAAAGTTGACCATAACAAATAAGTAGACTCTAATCACTAAATTCAGATCCAACTTAACAAGATCAAACAAAAAAAATTCAAATTTCTAACTTATATCTAAATTTTAACACAAAAATAAAACAGATTCAAATTACTAAACTCAATAATCAATTGAACTTCAAATTAAACCTAACAACATTATAATCAAGATAAAGGATTCAAGTGATTAAACTAAAAATATTTCTGTATTAAAACTAAACAAAAACAAATGAAT
>MU706247.1:0-13517 GCA_026770625.1 Nicotiana glauca
GGAGTAAAGTGAGTACTCCGACCCAGTGAGTAATAAACATAACTACAGTCTGAAAGTAAGAAAATGCACAAAGTAATCTATATATAGCAGTTTAGATCAATATAAGTGAAACGGTGACCAACAAGTAATACAGTCAAGGAATAATGCATGAAAAGATGCAACACATATTATGGTACACTCTAGTACCCGCTGCAGCGTGCAGCCCGCTCCACTTATTTAACGTCGACGGTGCTCACTAGGGGTGTATACAGACTCCGGAGGGGCTCCTATAGCCCAAGAGCAATATCAGCCATATTGTGGAATAAAACAGGTTCTCGGCCTCAATATCAACATATATATCATCACTGCAGCATGAAGCCCGATCCATATCAAAGGGAAGCATCCTCACTATCGGTTCCCCGACCCATCTCAGCCAAATAAGTTCATAGCCAATCGGGCATGACATACTATAGGGATCTCAGCCCTTATATCCTTTTTCCATTTAATATTCATGTATAAACACAGTTATTATATTGTTTTTAATAGTTGAAAGCATGACTAAGAGTATATGTTATGCACACAAGTGAGGAAAAACACATAAGGATCCCCTAAGGATTCTACAGGTCGGCACAAGGCCCCAGACACGACAATAAGCCCAATTCATAATGATAAAGTATGCGTCTCAATCGCCAATATAATAGAAATTAACACTCGGGATGGAACAAGTCTCAATCCCTAATAGTAAACGACCCCGCACTCACCGTGGAATGCGTGTCACACCTCAATATAGCGTTACGATGTGAAAGTTCGAGGTTTCAAACCTTCAGAGCAGCATTTACATCAATTACTCACCTTTAGCCGGCCAAAGATTAGCTCGCAATGCCCTTTCCTCTCAAATCGACCTCCTCACGCCTCAAATCAGGCCAAAACCACAACAAATACATTACAATAGGCTAAGGGAAAATAACCCAACCGAAAAGACTCGAAAAATATCAAAAATCACGAAATTTGCAAAACCCGAGCCCCGGGCCCACTTCTCGAAATCCAAAAACTTTTACATCAATACGATCCTTATCTGACCACGAGTCTATACATATCAGGTTCACAAGAATAGGAGTCTATTTGACCCCTCAAATCACTAGTTTAAACTCTCTTAAGTTTCAAGCCCTAACCACCATTTTTTAACCTTTAATTCCTTGGGTTTTCAATGTTAATCCATGTTTATACACCATAATATCATAATCTAAGTCCAAGAATCCATACCTGATGATAGCCCTTGAAACCCTCTTCAAAAATCGCCAAAAACCCTCTTAGTTCGAAGTCCAAAATGTTTGTTCTTTCAGAATTCGCGAAGAAGACGTAATTTAAAATCTGCCGAGGCCTTTTCGTTTCTGCGGCCCAAAATGCCGCTTCTGCGGTTACCGCTTTTGCGGCTCTTCCAACGCTTCTGCGGTTTTTCATCAAGTCACCCCGGACCGCTTCTGGGTCCAAAGCCGCACCTGCGATGACCTCTTTTTCAAAAATCCTTCCGCTTCTGCGGAAATCCCAATCCCCTCTAAAACCGCTTAAACAATCTACCCCACCGCATCTGCGGAACCTCTTCGGCGGTCCCTTTTCCACAGATGCGGAAATACCAGATACCAACAGTCACAAATCATACATCAACTCCAAAACTCTCCGTTTAATCACCCGAACTCACCCCGAGGCCCCCGGGACCTCAACCAAAAGCACAGATATGATCTATTACCTCATTCAAACTTGCTCGAACCATCAAAGCATNATTACCTCATTCAAACTTTCTCGAACCATCAAAGCATTACCGTTAACACCAAAATCATCACATTTCACCAAATCAAAGCCTAAGTTTATCAAATTCTTTTGAAACTCACATTCAATCAAAAACCCGACCTAACCACCTCCGATTCAATTGAAATTTTGCACACACATCACAAATCACCTAGCGAAGCTACTGCAACTCTCGAAATTCCCTTCCGACCCTCGGATAAAAAAATCTCACCTATCAACCGGATATCGCCAAAAATGCTAACTTCGCCAATTCAAGCCTAATTCTACACCGAACCTCCAAAATTACTTCCAATTGTGCTCTTAAGGCTCAAATCATCCCCCGAAGCTAACTGAGTCGTCGAAAATCACATCTGAGCCCTCTAACTCATAAGTCAACTTCTGATTGACTTTTCCAAACCAACCTTTCCTTAAAGAGACTAATTGCCCATTTTCCTACCAACTCCAATCCTAATGAACTCAAACTCATCCAACACACATAATAAATCATGAAAAAGCAATAAACGGGGAAAACGGGACGGAAACATATGAGGCAATGGGTCGGGTCGTCACACCAACCTACGCTGCTCATCCTCTGGCATGACAGGGACTACATAGTTCGAGCAGCTGTGACCGGCTGGGCTGGGTGTGCCCTCGGCATCTGAAGCCCCTATACGACCTGCTCAGGCATGCGAGCGGCGGGAGTCTGACTGCATCTCCCGGCCTGCAAAGTAGTTGTGGCTGAAACCACCTGAGCTAGGCCAATGCAAATTGATAATATCTGTGCCAAGGTCTCCTGGAGTCTCGGAATAACAATAAACACAGCTGGTGCTACTGGAGGGTCCACAGCTGGAACCTGGTCTTGAACTGGGGCAGTTGGTGGATCAACAGGTGCTGCCCTCACTGCTCTGCCTCTGCCACGACTATGACCACGACCTCTGGTGGCCTCAGCTGGTGGCACTGGTGGTCGTCCACCCCGTCCGCTAGCTTGGGTTTTCACCATCTGTGAGAGAATAGAATAACAGAAGTTCAGTATTCAGACCAACAAGTTCGCATGACAAGAATTTTGAGAATGTGAAATTTTTACTAAAGGTTCTGCAGCCTCTCTAGGATAAATACAGACATCTCCGTACCGATCCGAGAGACTCTACTAAACCTGCTTATGACTCGCGTGACCTATGTAACCTAGGCTCTGATACCAACTTGTCACGAACCTAACCCCAAACCCGATCATGATGGCGCCTCTCGTGAAGACAAGGCCAGCCAGATAAACCAAATCTCATTTTTAAACTGTCAACTAACATCATGATAGTGTAAACATGGTTTAATAACATGAAATAGCGGAAATACAGTTAAACAAATGCGGAAACCACCCGATACAGCCCTAACCGAGGTTTCACAAGTCATGATCAACTACGATTCCAGATACAAGTCTACTAAATACAGTATCTAATACAACTGTTTGAAAAACATAGAAAATAATAAGATAAGGGAGGCACGGGACTGCGGACGCCAACAACTACCTCGTAGTCTCCGAAACACCACCTGGACTGGAGGAATCAACATCCAGAGCGGGACCAACAATGCCTGAATCTGCACATACGATGCAGGGAGTAATGTCAGTACTCCGGCCCAGTGAGTAAATAATGACTGAAGATAAGAAATCACATGAAGCACAAGGCACACTATAATGAAGCAGTAAAACATCAATTAAAAACAATAAATTAGTGTAAAAATACAGTAAGATCTCTTTCAATAGGTAAAATAGGTAAATAATATAAAGAAAACATATAGAAGTTTGCCCCTCGGGCTTAGTAACCACAAACCCGCCCCTCGGGCAACATCTCAGAACCGTATCAGCCCCTCGGGCTCAATCTAAGAAAAATATTAGCCCCTCGGGCTCAATCTCACATCAGAATGGGTACTCGCGCTCACTGGGGGTGTACAGACTCCTGGAGGGGCCCCTTACGGCCCAAGCACAATATCAAGCCATTTAGTGGCATCAATCTAGGCCCTCGGCCTCATATCAATCAAGCCACCTCGTGGCATATATATAACTCAGGCCCTCGGCCTCAAATCAATATTGGTGTTCCTCACAATATAGGCCCTCGGCCTTACTCAGTTCGAAAAATCATCACAAGCCCCTCGGGCAATAATAAAACAGCATTTTCAGCCCAAACATCATTTAAAATATCATTTAAGTCTAAAATTATGAGAAAGAAAATGGTTGAATAGTAAAGCAGTAGAAATTATCAAGACCGAGTTCAAGTAATAAGTCAAAACAGTGAGGAAATAGTAATAAAAATCCCCGAAGGGTTCAAATAGTTGGACGAAGCACAAATATGGCATTCAGCCCAAGCCATGATGATAACAAAAAAGTCTCAGTCAAATGCGCTGTAAAATCATCAATCGGGATGGACCAAATCACAATCCCCAATAGTAAATGACCCCACGCTCATCACCAGGCGCATGTCTCACCTCAATATAGCACTACGATGTGCAAATCCGGGGTTCCAAATCCTTAGGACATCATTTACATTCATTACTCACCTCGAACCGGTTAAATCTCTAGCTCGCGATGCCTTTTCCCCTTGAATCGGTCTCCATGCACATTGAATCTATCCAAAATCAAAACGAATACGTCACAATATGCTAAGGGAACAAATCCCAAGCGAAAACAATCGAAAAATACCAAAAATCCCGAAATTAGCAAAAACCGAGCCTCAGGCCCACTTCTCGAAACTCATAAATTTTCACATTATTAGATTCCTCGTCCCCTCACGAGTTCATACATACCAAGAATACAAAAATCGGAGTTCAAATCACCCCTCAAATCCCTATTTTAAACCATCTTAAACTCAAGTCCTAAACCTATATTTTTAGTCCTTTAATTCCTTAAATTTCAGTCCCAATCCATGAAATATTACCATAAAAGTGTGTTTTAAGTCCAAAATCCTTACCTCAACGAAGTCTCTTTGATTTCTCTCTTCAAAATCGCCCAAAGCTCCCAATTCTGAGTTCAAAAATGGTTAAACCCTTCAAAAATCATGAAGTGTGAAATATATACCTTCTGCCCAGCTCTTTCCGCATATGCGGTTCAAAACCCACTTCTGCGGTACTGCATTTGCGGACAAAGTTTCGCTTCTACGGAAATTCACTAACCGGCCCAAAACCGCATCTGCGATCAACCAACCGCATATGCGGCTTTGCAGGTGCGGGCCCCCCACCGCATCTGTGGTTCCAGCCTTTCTCTTCCAAAACCGCATCTGCGGTTCCTCTCTCTCATGTGCGACACCGCACCTGCGGTCCCCAAATCGCAGGTGTGAAAATATTAGAAGCAGCAAATTTTTCTGCAATCTCTCAAGTTCAAAATCTTCCCGTTAACAATCCGAAATCACTCCGAGGCCCCCCGGGACCTCAACCAGAAGAACAAACATAATCCAATACCTTATTAAAACTAGTTCCAACCATCGGAACACTTCAAATAACATCAAATCTACCAAATCACATCGAATTCAAGCCTAAGTTTCTAAAATCTTCCGAAATACTCTTTCGATCAAAAGCCCAACAAAATAACGTCCGAATGACCTGAAATTTTGCACACATATCCCAAATGACACAACTAAGCTACGGTTACTCTCGAAATTCCATTCCGACCCTTGGATCAAAATCTCACCTACCAACCGGAAATCACCAAAATATCAACTTTGCCAATTCAAGCTTAATTCTACTTCGGACCTCCAAAACCCATTCCGATCACATTCCTAAGTCATAAATTACCTCCCGAAGCTAACCGAGCCACAAGAACTCACATCCAAGCCCTTTAACACATAAGTCAATATTCAGTTGACTTTTCCAACTTAAGCCTTCTTAAAAGAGACTAAGTGTCTTATATCTTAGAAAATCCTCTCCAAACACAAACTAATCAACTCGATCACATAAAACAAGATAGCAAAGCATAAAGAAGCATAAATTGGGGAAATGGAGCGGTAACTCATGATACGACAGGTCGAGTCGTCACATCCTCCCCAACTTAAACAAACGTTCGTTCTTGAACGAGTCAAGAAACGTACCTGAAGCCTCAAACAGTTGAGGATATCTGCTTCGTATCTTCCGCTCGGTCTCCCAAGTAGCCTCCTCCACGGGCCAACCTCTCCACTGCACTTTTATTGAAGCTATATCTTTTGACCTCAACTTCTAAAGCTAATGGTCCAAAATGGCTGCTGGCTCCACATCATAAGTCAAATCACCCACCAACTGAACTGTGCTGAAATCTAGAACATGGGTCGGGTCCCCAATATACTTCCGAAGCATAGAAACATGGAAATCCGGATGCACACTTGGCAAGCTGGGTGGTAGGCAAGCTCATAAGCTACTACCCAATCCTCCGTAGTACCTCAAAAGGCCCAATGAACCATGGACTCAACTTCCCTTTTTTTCCGAATCTCATAACACCCTTCGTGGGCAAAACCTTCAACAGAACCTTCTCGCCAACCATGTAAGACACATCTCGAACCTTCTTGTCCGCATAACTCTCTTGCCTCAACTGCGTTGTACGAAGCCTATCCTGAATCACCTTCACCTTCTCTAATGCATCCTGTACCAAATCAGTCCTCAATAGCCTAGCCTTACTGGGCTCCAACCAACCAACTAGAGATCTACACCATCTCCCATACAAACCCTCATATGGAGCCATCTGAATACTCGACTGGTAGCTGTTGTTATAAGAAAACTCTACAAGCGGTAGAAACTGATCCTATGACCCTCCGAAATCAATAAAACAAGCACGTAGCATATCCTCCAATATCTAAATTGTGCGCTCGGACTGCCCGTCCGTCTGAGGGTGAAAAGCTGTGCTCAATTGTACCTGAGTGCCCAACTCTCGCTGAACAGATTGCAAAAATTGGAAAGTAAATTAAGTGCCCCGATCTTAAATGATAGAAACTGGGACACCATGCAACCGAACAATCTCCCGAATATATATCCCTGCCAACCGCTCTGAAGAATAGGTAGTACAAGTAGGAATGAAGTGCGTGGACTTGGTCAGTCTATCTACAATCACCCAAATAGCATCAAATTTCTTTAAGATCCGTGGGAGTCTAGTAACAAAGTCTATAGTGACCCTCTCCCACTTCCACTCGGGAATAACCATCTGCTGAAGTAAGCCACCCGATCTCTGATGCACATATTTCACCTGCTGACAATTGAGACATCGATCTACAAACCCCACAATATCTTTCTTCATTCTTCTTCACCAGTAGAGCTATATCAAATCCTAGTACATTTTTGCGGCACCCGGATGAATGGAATACCGCGAGCTATGGGCCTCCTCTAATATCAACTCCCAAAGCCCATCCATATTGGGCACGCAAATCTGGCCCTAATGGTCACATCTCTAGCATCATCATGTCAAACACTATCCCCAAGGAGAAGCAAATGCGGATCATCATACTGGCGCTCTCTGATGCGATCATATAAAGAAGACTAAGATACCGGACAAGCCAATACCCGACTAGGCTTAGAAATATCCAACCTCACGAACCGATTGGCCAAGTCTTGAACCTCAACTGCAAGAGGGATCTCCCCAACTGGAATATATGCCAAACTTCTCATACTCACTGCCTTTCGGCTCAAAGCATCGACCACCACATTGGCCTTTCCTGGATGGTACAATATAGTGATATCATAATCCTTAAGCAACTCCAACCATCTCCGCTGTCTCAAATTAAGATCCTTTTTCTTGAACAAATGCTAAAGACTGCGATGATCAGTGAATACCTCACAAGACACGCCATACAATTAATGCCTCCAAATCTTCAATGCGTGAACTATGGCAGCCAACTCTAAATCATGAACGAGGTAGTTCTTCTCATGGGTCTTCAAATGACGAGAAGCATAAGCAATAACTCTACCCTCCTGCATCAACACACAACCAATCCCTACTCTCGAATCATCACAATACATTGTATATGAACCTGAAGATGCTGGCAAAACCAATACTGGAGCCGTAGTCAAAGCTGTCTTGAGCTTCTGAAAGCTCTCCTCACACTTGTCCGACCATATAAATAGAGCACCCTTCTGAGTCAACTTGGTCAAGGGCGATGCGATAGATGAGAATCCCTGAACAAATCGGCGATAATAGCTTGCCAAAACAAGAAAAATACGAATCTCAGTAGCTGAGGATGGTCTGGGCCAATTCTGCACCGTCTCTATCTTCTTTGGATCAACCTGAATCCCCTCATTGTACACCACATGTCCTAAGAATGCGACTGACCTAAGCCAAAACTCACACTTGGAGAACTTTGCATAAAGCTTCTCCTCCCTCAATCTCTGCAACACAACCCTCAAATGCTTCGCATGCTCCTCCTGACTACGCGTATATACCAGAATATCATCAATGAAGACTATGACAAACGAGTCAAGATAAGACCGGAACATGTTGTTCATCAAATGCATGAACACTACTGGGGCATTGGTCAGCCCAAAAGACATAACCAGGAACTCATAGTGACCATATCTGGTCCTGAAAGCTATCTTAAGAATGTCCAAATCCCTGATCTTTAACTGGTGATAACCCAAACATAGATCAATCTTGGAGAATACCCTCGCTCGCTAAATCTGGTCGAATAAATCATCAATGCGAGGCAAAGGATACTTGTTATTTATTGTTACTTGATCCAAAATCAATTTCGATCACACTCCAAAGTCATAAATCACCTCCCAAAGCTAACCGAACCACCGAAATTCACATCCGAGCCCTCTAACACATATGTCAACATTCGGTTGACTTTTCCAACTTAAGTCTTCTTAAAAGAGACTAAGTCTCTCATATCTTAGCAAATCCTCTCCGAACACAAACTAATCAACTCAATCACATAAAATACGAATAACGAAGCATAAACAAGCAGAAATGGAGAAAACGGAGCAGTAACTCATGAGATGACGGGCCGGGTCGTCACATCTTCATTGTGTTGCATCATATGTGACATGTATAATTACATGTAGCTATAGAGACGTAACATTCCTCATATCAGCCATGCTTGACATATTTTATCTGAATTGAGCTAACTGTTATACCTGAAAGCATGTTTACATTTCTATACTGTGTACCAAGAGATTCTGAGTTTCTCTGAGATATTATTGTCATATTTCTTGTCATTTCTGTACTGTTAAACTCTGTACTTGGAATGTATTGGTTTATCTCGTCACTGCTTTCAGCCCAATGGTTAGACTTGTGACTTACTGAACATATTGGTCGGTTTTACTCATACCACACCTTGCACTTCGTTTGCAGATCCAGGTATTTTCGGGCACGGTGATTGTTGATTTTGGAGCTTTATCAGTTAGGAGATTATCGAGGTAGCTGCTTTGGCATCCGCAAACCTTGAATCTCCTTCTTTTTCTTTTAGTTCATTTATACTATTCTACTTTCCTAGACAATATTTTCAGCAGTCAGACCATGTTATTGTATAGATGCTTATGTACTCAGTGACACCCAGATTTTTAAAAAATTATGTATTGAGTTGCTGTATTTTTATACAGTTATTGTGAGATTTAATTTGCTTAAATCTATTTCAGTATATAATAGCTAGTGATGTGGGTCGTTGCATACTTTTTTAGGGAATAAACGTTCTTATTACACTTCTACTAGTGTTAGAACCCGCGCGATGCACGGTTAATTTGACAATATATTAATCTTATTTTATCTAATATGTCATATTATAATTATTAACCTCTATTATTTTATATAATATAATATGCAGAAATATAACAAAATCTATACAAAATTAAAGGATGGTGTCGAATCAGTTCGAAGGTTAAACAAAGAATTTTAGTAATATATGTCACAAATCAACTAATAATTTTGACACTTGTGGAATTTTGTGGCGACACTTGGTTCATCTTGTTGATTTGCTTCTCCTATTGTAGATACAATAGATTTTTTTGCCTCCTCTTCGTAAATAAATTGTAAAAATTGTTGATTCCAATAAAGGGAGGAAGTTTTTATTTGTTTTGTAATTGTCAAGTTTTATAAAAAATAAAGTAACTGAACGAATAAAAATTTTCCGTTGCCAACAAACATGGGAGATTCATAAACATGGAAGATTCATAAACATAGAAGATTTTGGGGTGATGTAAAATAATGTTTTTTAAGGAAAGCCCAAATAAGTTATTAAGCTTATTTCCATGTCTTCTTTTCTACGATAAGATACAACATCAAATATATATAATAATTTTTAAAAACTATTTTATTATATTCTCGCAACATCTCAAAAAGTACATTTAATAACTTGGAGTTATTATTTTTTTTTTGAATTTTCATGTTTAATACATAATTTAAAAATACAGTATCAAATATGTATAATAATTTTGTAAAACTATTTCACTACATTTCCGCAACGTCTGAGAAAGTAAATTCAATAACTAGATTTAGAGTAATTTTTTTTGGAATTTTAGATTTAATAAATAATTTTTTAAAAATATGCCCAGCTTCTTTTCTAATCCAATGTGGGAGTCCATATTCTAGTTAAGTGGGAAGTTTTATAAAATTTAAGTTAATTTCTATTTTAAATTATTTGAATCTTCAAATTTATTGGAGGACTGTCCTAAAATTTAACACTTGTTGAAGTTTGGTTGGGCCACTTGACATTCTAATATTTCTTTTCCATTCCTATTTTATATAGATAGAATAGATATTAGAGGAGGTATCGTTTACTGGCCTAAGGCAATTTTCACCGTGAACTTCCTTTCTAATTCAATCACTAATGGCACGTACGCTATTACCGACATTGTCTTTTGTTTGTCGATGTATGTTTATAATTGTAAACATCTTAATTTATGCATGATACATAAAAAAGTAGTAATTATTTCGTCCCTTTCACTGAAGTTTATGATCTAGAAAACTAACTTTTATTGTTTTCTTGAATATTTGTTGATTTGATAATCATATCACAAGAATAATCGCATGTTCAATCAATTGAAGTAAATCTAATTTATTTTTTAAAAGAATTAATTACAAGTAGATCGAGGTAATCCCTTTTTTACCGTATCAGAGTAATTTCTTCTCATCTAAAACTAATGTTCAAAGTGGTCTAAAAAGAAAAAAATATGTCAGTTTCAAAGGAATAAATATTATACATCTATAGCATGTCAACTAATGTAAACACCAAAATTGCTTATCAAATGACTATATTAAAGTGTAGGCAAAGAATTAGAAATAGCATTATTGCTTGATTTTATTTCTTTTCGAAGCAATATTATATTCCATATTAGTTTGATCATAATTCTAATCTCATCATAAAAAAAAAATATGTGTTACTAGTTAAAACTACAGCAGAGTTATGTATTTTTCCTACTACCACCAAAGAAGAAAAAAGAAAAAGAAGCAGAATTAGAAAAACATCATTTCATTTGTATTATTAATTGATTCCTCCTATAATAAAGGTAGGGACAAATCTCATTTATATTGTAAGAGAAATAAAGAGAAATAAGTTGCAAAAAATTCTCAGACATGAGGTACTCTTTGAGCAAGACGTTTGTAATATTACTTGTGTTATCACTTTATTCTGCACAAGCAACGAATGCCAAAAAAAATATTTTTCCAATTTTTTATAGGCATCGGATTCATATCCATATTGTTGATGGGATTCAAGCAAACTCTCCTCAATTAAGCTTTCATTATCAATCTGACGATGATGATATTGGATATCATTACCCTACTCTAAATCAAGAATTTCAGTTTGATTTCAACCTTCGTGTTTTTGCTGTTACTCTATTTTATTGTTACTTTTGGTGGGGTACAAAACAAGCAATGTTTGATGTGTTTAGAGTAGACAGTACTTGTTCAGTATATGGAGGATTAGATACTAAACAATGCTATTGGTTAATTAAAGAGGATGGTTTTTATTTTGCTAATCAAGAGAACCCTTCTCCCTCCTCGTTGTTCAAATTACATGATTGGGCATAAGAAAATGAAAATTGTGTTGTGAAATTTTGTTGTTTGCTAGTTTGTAAAAATGTTTGGAATTGAATAAAGTACATTCTGTCACGACCCGGATTTTTCACCACCGGAAGTCGTGATAGCGCCTACTAACGGAGCTAGGCCAGCCAAACTTTAACATTCTCTGATAAATCTCAATAATATAATAAATAAAAATCAATTAAACGAGTGCGGAAGACTTTAAACTTAAACAAAAAGGAAACCAAAGATTTGCGGAAGTCTGAAACATGTCTCTACCCAGAACCTGGTGTCACCACTCACGAACTTCTAAGATTTACTAAATACAACCGTCTGAAAGAAAGTATAACAGTCTGTTTCAATACAAAAGCTAACAAACTGAATAGAAATAGAAGAGACTCTGGGCCGCGGACGTCTGCGAGGCTACCTCAAGAGTCCCTGGACTGAAAGTCTGCTCTCGGTCTAGTACTACTGCGATCCGAAAGCTGCGTCCTGATCTGTGCAAAAGAAATGCACTGAGTGTAGCATCAGCACAACCGACCCTATGTGCTGGTAAGTGCCTGGCCTAACCCCGGCGAGGTAGTGACGAGACTAGACAGGACCTACCACAAATAACCTGTACAAATATATGTGCAATAATGAAAATATACCAATTTAAGCAGTAAAAAGGGGAGGGACGTGCTGGGGAAAATACTACAGTCAAAATGTAGAAAATTTATCCGTAAAGAAATGAAACTGAACAATATCACTGATAAGGGAAACACTGGAAGTCTCTACATACGAACACAATACACACAGTCTATACTCCGTTGCGGCGTGCAACCCGATCCTTCACAGATATCACCGTTGCGGCGTGCAACCCGATCATCAACAATCAATACCATTGCGGCGCGCAACCCGATCCTTAATATTCATCAATAATCAATACCGTTGCGGCGTGCAACCCGATCCTCATCATTTAATATCAAGAACTCGCCCAGACAACGACCGCAACTCAAGTGCGAGGGGAGTAACAATAATCAACAGAAATCCCGGCAAGGGAATTCAATTATCAATTCAAACATCCCGGCAAGGGAGAATACAATAATTACTTACGTCCCGGCAAGGGACCAATCGCTACATATTTCACTTTTCATCACCTATTGCCTGGATAACAATTTCTAGTCCGAGCCAAGTGCTCCAATAATCCAAACCAATCATAATATATGATACACTTCAACCCAAGCAATGCAGTTGTATTATTAAATCTGAATCCAACACATATAAGACCCACGGTCATGCTAGACTCCGGTGCATAGATAACCGTCACCATGCCTATACATTGTACTCCACGTTTAGCAAATAACAATTAACATCCTTGTCCTAATCCCTTAAGCTAAAGTTAGAACAAACACTTACCTCAAATGCTCCAAAAGTCCACTCAAGCCTTTAGAATAGCTTTACCCCTCGAATTCACCATAAAACCGCTCGAATCTAGTCACAAATTACTTGAATGTATCAACAAATGCTAATTGAATCAACTTGAATGCATAAAACGAATTTCCTAAAGTTTTACTCAAAAATTCCCAAAACGCCCCCGTGCCCACGTGGTCAAAACCCGAAGTTCGAACCAAAACCCGGTCACCCATTACCCCACGAGTCCATATCTATGATTTATTTTGAAATCGGACCCCAAATTGAGGTCCAAATCCTCAATTTTAAAAAAACCTAGGTTCTACCCAAAATCCCCATTTTTACCCATGAAAAACCTTAATTTTAAGATGAAAACATGATAAATGATAATAAAGATTGAAGAAAT
>MU706247.1:21522-80014 GCA_026770625.1 Nicotiana glauca
TGTGTGGGACTTTATTGTTTAGCTGCATTTTCTTGAGCAGTCATGAACTTTAGGAATTGGAGACTAACTCGGAACATAAACATTTATTTTCAGTTTTATACATCTAGAATCATTGATAATTTTGCTAGGCCGATAAACCGCCCGTTAACCGCCCGATAAGAGCTAAACCGATACCAATCCGCCTAATACCTTATCGGGTGGCTAGCGGATTAATACATTTAAAAGCCGATACCGTTAAGCCAAACCGTTAAGAGTATATAACCGCCCAATCCACCCGATAAGCAGCCCTACTTATATGCTTCTCTTACTATGTTTTCCTATATTATGGTCCCGCATGCTTTTCTACAATGTTCTTATGTTTTCCTTCTACCTCGCATGTTCCTCTACTGCGCTTTTCTATATTTCGATTCTTCTACTGTACTTTTATGGCATGTTCTCATATGTTTATCTTACTCCATTTTTCTATATGTTCTTTTGTTATACGTTTCTGGCGTTCTCGTGTTCTTCTACTGTGTTTCTACTAAGCTCTTGAAGTCTCTTTGTTTGCCTTCTACTGAACCTTGTTTGAGTTCTTCTAGAGAGAGCCTTTTAAGCATGTTTCCTTTTACTGTTCTCATCAGTATTTTTTAATCATTCTACTGTGATTGCATGTCACTTTGCTATCATATTCTTCATAAGTTATGTTGTTGAAGAAGCATGTCCTTTTCTAAAACTTCTTAGCATGATTTTGATTCTACTGCCTGCTATCTCATCCTTACTTTAGGGTTTTCTCAAAAAGACCCCTAATTCTTTCAGACTAACTCTGAGTCTCTGAACTAAGGTTGAACATCTTTCTTTTCATACAATTATGAATTTTGCTGAACTCTCCTATACTGGTGTCACGACCCAAAATCTACTAAGGGTCGTGGTGGTGTCGGACACCGCTATCAGGCAAGCTAACTGAAATACTTAATTAAATTCTTGTTTTAAAATTTTTCAAAACAATTCTTTTATACGATTAAAACAATACTCAATATATTCCTCCGAATGAATAATAAAATATTTAAGCCCGGGTTTCTCGGCCTGGTATCCTGCACCTCGCGTTCATGATATCTACATTCAACTGTGCCCCGGAGACACGGTCGAAGCACGCCCGTCCAGTGTGCTTCTTTCACGACATGCTATAGTCCTGGGTGTCTTCCAGTGGTCTTATAAAATATTTAAACAACTTTTAAAATTTCTAAATAAACCCAAATACCTCCCAGAACCCGGTGTCACAAGTACATGAGCAATTTCTAAGAAAAACCAAATAAAGTACAACAACTGTCCGGAATACAATATGACGGAAAATAAATAGAATCCTGAGAGAGACTATACTAGTTGCGGATCGCCTCGAGGAAATACAACTCACCTAGTCTGCGTGTCAACCATGCCGCTATTCCACTAAGCCACTAGACACACAGAAACTTGTGCAACAAAAATGCATAGCAAGTGTAGTATGAGTACGAAAACAACGTGTACTCAGCAAGTATCCTGTCTAATCTCGAAGAAGAAGAGACGAGAGGTCGACTTCGACACTTGCTAACGGTCCAATAATAGTATAATAAAAATGTGAGGAAATCATGGATTTATATAGCAGTTTTAACTCACAAAGCCGGAAAACAAGTTAACACCTTTAACAAATGATAAAGGATTTCCAAGATTTACTTTTCATCATCTTTATCAATTTATATCGGGCCATGAAAGTTAATATCAACATTTAAAACTCTCAGGAAAGCAATATAAGCATGTGCATATCATGCCGAGATCGATGACCCGCTCCAACAGAAATGTAAATTGTGCGCTGCCGAGGGTCGAACGGCTCGAATCATAGATGCATCTATTACCCCACTCGCGCACTATCCTGCGACGCGGTCAACATAAAATAAACAAATACCCTGCTCGCGAATCATACATGCGACGCAGGTACACATAGAAATACATGCTCCAACAACCAATTAAGGATTTATCGGGGAACATTTATCCAAATAAAAGCCAATCCTTTTTTAACAATTTAAGAAAATGAAGTTTATTCCTTTTAGAAATTCATTTACTAATTCAATGTGATTTAAGCAATTCAAGCTGCCAATAGGTTTACGATTAATCCAAGTGTAGCATGCTTTTGGGTCCTTGACTACCCGGACAATAGCATAATAGTAGTTACGCCCGGACTCTCGTCATCTTGTGCGTATGTAGCCCCACAAATAGGAGCACATAACCCATTAAGTCACTTATGTGGACAATTCCCTCTTACAAGGTTAGAAAGGAGACTCACCTTGCTCCAAAGTTCCAAAACCGGCATTCCACGCCCTTCCGAAGACTCAAATCGATGCACAATGCTCCAAAACTGGCCAACAATTATGTAAACCCATTAATATATGCTCAAACACTCATAACAATTCAATTTTTATCAGTTCCCAACTCTGCTCGAAAAGTCGATAAAAATGCCCCTCGGGCCCATGTGCCCGAATTCTGAAAATTTTTGAAAATAAATATTACCCATAACTCATATGGTCTATATCCAGAAATTCATCCAATTTCATCCATGAATCGACCCTCAAATCAATGATTTACCATTTTTTAACTTTGGGGCTCAAAATACGAACTTCTACCATCCAAACACGGATAAAAATAGAAACCAACAAAAATGATCAAGGAGAAACATCGAAATAAAGGTCAGATATTTACCCCCTTGTTGAGACGAGAACAACGCCGTGAAAATCACCTCAAACAGAGCTCTAGAACTCAAAATATGCCCAACATACTAAAATTCTCAGTTTAAAACACTATCCAGGCAACCCAGAAATCCTTCTTCGCGTTCACAGGACCTCTCTCGCGTTCGCGAAGAACAAATCTTCACACCAGAAACCAGCAATTTTTTCCGACCCGGAAATAAGCATAAATCCCTCATACGATGTCCAAATTCGACGATTCTTTTTGATATGGCTCCGTAATTACGATACTAATCTAATGGTTTAATAAAAACTTAATTTGGAGCTCACTTTCTTAATATGGTACAAGCGATGTTGAAACATCAAATAAGAGCTCGATACAACCCGAAATACACCCGAGACCCCCGGGACCCCATCCAATCACACCAACCCACTCCATAATATAACACGGAGCTGATCGAGGTCTAAAATCATACCAAAAAACTACTAATTGCGCATCAATTCAAGCCTAATGAACTATTGAACTTCTAACTTCTACATCCGATGCCAAAACCTATCAAATCACGTCTGATTGACTTCAAATTTTGCACACAAGTCACATTTGATATTTCGGACCTACTCCAACTTCCGGAATTGGAATCCAACCCCGATATCAAAAAGTCAAACTCTCGGTCAAACTTCTCAAAACCTTCAAATTTCTATCTTTAGCCAAAAGACTTCAAAATGACCTACGGACCTCCGAATTCACTTTTGATTACGCTCCCAACTCCAGAATCACCATATGGAGCTACTCCTAGAATCAGAATCCCAAACGTACATCGATAACACTGAAATGCACTTCAACCCAAACTTATGAAATTTCTTCCAAAATGCTAACTTCCACAATAGGCGCCAAAATGCTCCGGGGTCATCCAAGACCCGATCCGAGCATACGCCCAAGTCCAAAATCATTATACAAACCTGCTGGAACCTTCAGATCCCGATTCCGAGGTTGTTTACTCTGAAATGCAATCTTAGTCAATTTTTTCAACTTAAAGCTTCCGAAATGAGAATTCCCTTTCCAAATCAACTCCAAATTCCCCGGAATTCAATTCCGACCATGCATACAAGTCATAATACCTAAAGTGAAGCTGCTCATGGCCTCAAACTGTTGAACGATGCGCTAGAGCTCAAAACAACCGGTCGAGTCGTTACATTCTCTCCCACTTAAACATACGTTCGTCCTCGAACGTGCTAAGAATTGCACTGAAGTAGTCTGAAATCACTGTTTAACACCTCATGCACCTTTCCGTGTTACCACAACTCAGTTGAGCACATTAGCTCGATCAATTCTGAAGATATTCCCTTAATAAGCCTTAGAGCACAATTCCAACATCCAAAATTTTGCGCCCGACCTGCTTCCAACATACGAACACCGTGTCAATCACCACACGATGCACCAGAAAATTACTGCACACCTTTTCTAAATTCACACCTTGCACCGCTTTATTCATTGGACCACAATAACATTCTCTAAGCATAATAGTCGAAATTCCACGAATCTGATGCTCCCATTGCACCTCACGACATACACAGGCCTTGCTCAAATTCTTACAATACCGCCACGACGGACGAGATGTGCAGAAATTCATAACCAAAAGGGGGCGCGACAGCATGACTTTGCTGGGGAATTCTTTTAGGCTTTTACCATTTCAAACTATTATTGTGACTTTACATTTCTTATGTGCCTTTATTTGTTTAGTACTTTTAAGCTTTTAATTCCTTCTCCTACTACGAAACTGACTTGTTTTTTGTTTCTTTCCCTTATTTTTTTACTACTTTCCTTTGCTGCACTCCTTTATTACTATTTTAAATTATTGTAATTATTGCTTTATGAACGTGAAAATACATGACAACTTGTTTTAATTATCGCAACTGCATGTTTTCAACATCATATTCCACTCGTGCCAAATAAAATACCATAGCAACGCTTATAATGAGTGATTGCGCCCTCCGATATTATCACCCCCTAAATTCGATAAAGTCATATTTACGGTAAAACTAGTCGATCAACGGTGTAGTCGACGGTTCCGCGCCTTTCCCTCTTGAGTTGTCTGCTCGAGGGTACCAGTCTAATACCCATAGAAACCTTACTCTGTTTAATTGTGCATGCATCATGGTCAAACCTAGCAGAGTCATTTATGTTGTCCGCATAATGACTCTTTATGGTATCCTTGTCCAAAATCCACTATGTTTCCCCAAAACCCAAATGGACACTACCACGTTTTGTGCATTTATTTGGAGAACTAAATGTTTCTATGCCAATTATTGATATTTGATAGTCGAGTCTGGCGGGGGTAAGGGCCTAACCTTTTTTCTTGCAGAAACATGAGGCACGAAATCCCCAGATTCGGCATGGTCACCAACATCCACCCCAACCTACTAAGCTGGTGGGAGGATCTTCATTCCAGTGATAAGACTCTTGTCCAGAAATACCTAGGAAATCCACCTTCTCTCTTGGAAATCCAACCCAACAACAAGTTTCTGAAGAGGGTCGAAGATTGCCGGATTTCTGAAGGAAATAAAGGCGGACAACTGGCCGGAGCCTACTTGTTGTTGGTGCTGCGCGAGCTAGAGAAGTTGTTCGATGGAGCCAATGATGTCGAGTCTGGGGAAGGTCTCTTTGGGACCAAATAGATAGGAATTTCCATTTCCACTTTATAAAATGTAATAAGGCCAATGGCCATTAGTGATTTCTGTTTCTTGTTATTTAGTGTCGTTTTGGGATTCGTCTACCTTTTATCAATCAAATTAGGCATTTAATATTTTAAGTTCTCCAAATTAAATTGTCGCTAGGCCTACTTCGGGCACAATGAGGTCCCCAAATTAGGATGCGTTTTATAATTCAGCACTGTGTGTTTTTAAAATATTGCAACATTTTTCTAATTATCCTCGCTGACTTGTTACCTTTTGTTTTACTTTTTGTTTATTCCCCTCCCCAAAGGTTAGTTTTTGAGCTCTGGCAACGTCATCATATTTTACAAGATCCAAGGACCCTCCGCCTACTCCTCCTCCCAATCCTGTCAGAGACAAAAGCAAAGGAAGAATCGAAATGCATCCCAGCTAGAACAAAATTTGTTGAAGTTTCAGGAAGAACTTGATTAAGTCCGGAATTTGGCAAGTCTGTCATTTTCCCTCACCTCTCCAGAGGTTACTTTTCCAAATCCTGTACCTCTGCAAAGCATCCTAAAGCAACAAAACCATCCCGTTCCTCATCACCAATGCAATACCTGCCACACCTCTCCACTAATCATCCCAAAACCCCAAAACTCCATAAATGACCGCCGCCGCACACAACACAGTACCCTCATTTACGTGGAGACTGTGGCACACTCCACCCAGCCCATCTCAAGAACACCCGAGTCCGATGACAAGGACTTGCTCATCAGAAATATGGCGGAGGAGCTTAAAAGGTTGACTAGCAGGATTCAGGGCATTTAAGGTAGTAAAAGAATTTAGGGGCTAAACTATGAAGATTTGTGCATACAGCCCGACGTCGAACTGCCCGAGGGGTACAAGCCTCCTAAGTTCGAAATGTTCGATGGTATAGGGGATCCCAGGGTTCACTTGAGAACATACTGTGACAAGCTGGTCGGAGTGGGAAAAGACGAGAAAACCCGCATGAAGCTTTTCATGACGAGCTTGAAGGGAGATGCCTTTTCTTGGTACATTAGCAAGGATCCAAAGAAGTGGTCAAGCTGGGTGAGCATGGCATCTGATTTTATGGAAAAATTCAGGTTCAACACGGAGAATACACCAGATGTGTTCTACATCCAGAACTTGAAGAAGAAACCCACAGAGACCTTCCGTGAGTATGCTACTCGATGGAGATCAGAAGCTGCTAAGGTCATGCCTGATTTGGAGGAAGAGCAAATGAACAAATTCTTCGTCCGGGCTCAAGACCCACAATATTATGAGAGGCTGATACTGATCGAGAATCATAAATTTTCTGATATTATCAAGCTAGGAGAAAGGATCGATAAAGGCATCAAGAGTGGTATGGTTACGAACTTTGAAGCATTGCAAGCTACCAATAAGGCTTTACAGTTTGGTAGTACATCCAAGAAAAGGGATGTAAGTGTTGTAATGGTTGCACAGAGGAACAAATCCCCTATCAAATGTCAAACATACCCAATACCTCCAATCACATATCAGCCTACCCCAAATTACCAAGCACCCTCACCCACTAACCAAACTCCGCCACCCACTTATCAGTCATCTCCACGTCCCCCATATCATCCCACTTCACCTAAATACTCTCAACTGGTACATGTTTACCAAGCCTAGAACACCCAACCATCCCACTATCAATCACCTCCCCCACGTCAAAACTCCCCTAGACCTCGACCAAATTTCGACCGCAGACCATCCAAACAGCATACTGCCATTCCTGAACCAATTGACCAGCTGTACGAAAGCCCAAAGTTACTGGTTATGTCACCCTGATCCCTGCTATAACACCTGAAATCCCTTCCCAGTGGGTCAATCCAAACAAATCCTATGTATACCATTCCGACATGAAAGGACATACCATTGATGAATGCCGTTCTCTGAAGGATAAGATCCATACTTAGATTGACAATAAGATCACTGTAGCAAAGGAGCCTACTCCGAATGTCTGCAATAACCCTCTACCAGAGCATAAGGGCGGAGGTGTTCACATGATTGAAGTAGAAGATGATTGGGACCCTAAGGGATGAATCAGTTTGATCACAGAAGGGGACGATCCAAAAAAGCCAGTAGTCAAACTTAATTCGATTGTAGTCCAGATTCAGCCTTCTGGGGACGTCGAGGTAAACTATCCATACCACTCAAGTTTGAAGCACCACCATCTGCAAAGATTCTAGCGCCGATCGAGGTTGAGTTCATGTCACCAACAAACACACCTACACCCTTTGAAGTCGCAGTCTTACCACCTAAGGGGCCTGCTCCGTTCGGAGTAGAGATAGCCACACCAATCCCAGTGGCAATGTCGGTAGTAACACCATTTCACACAAAGGCTATACCATGGGAATACACAACCTAGGACAGAAGAAAGGGGAAGGTTAAGTTCAGGGAAACCCTTGCGGCTCATGGTATGACAAGAACTGGCAAGGTTTATACCCCGGAGCATTTGGCTGAGTCAAGCAAGCAGGCCTCTAGTTGGCCAACCATCACTGAAATTGGGACTGACGATCTCTGGAGGAAGATATAAGCCAAATAATACTCAGTCATTGATCAGCTGAACAAAGCACCTACAAGGATTTCTATCCTTGCTTTGCTATGATGTTCCGATGTACATAAGAATGCCTTGTTAAGAGTACTGAGCGACGCATATGTATCAACTAACATCACCGGCGGAGAGATGGCAAATATGGTGGGATAGGTATTGGAAAGTCACAAGATTACTTTCCACGAAGATGAGCTGCCGCTAGAAGGATTGAGTCACAACAAGGCATTGCACATCACCGTACAGTACGAAGATTATTTTATCACCAGGATCCTGGTTGATGGAGGGTCCAGTCTCAACATTTTTCCATTGGTAACACCCAGGACATTGGGAAAAGGGCTGCATGATATCCATGACGGGGCCATCAACGTCAAAGCTTTTGACGGTTCTCAAAGGTCTACTATTGGGGAAATTAGCTTGCGTTTACAAATGGGACCTACTTGGTTTGATGTTGATATTCAAGTGATGGACGTACCGGCATCTTACAATCTGTTGTTGGGACGACCATGGATTCATGCCGCTAGGTCCGTATAGTCAACACTACATCAGCCGGTGAAGTTTGAGTGGAACCACCAAGAGGTGATCATTCACGGTGATGATAGCAATCTCATATACAGTCGCCAGACCATTCCAGCAATTGGAGGAAGAAGACGGATAGGCAGGGAAACTTACGACCACATCGAGCGAGTCAACACCATTGGTAAGGACAAATGGAGGGACAACAAGATTGAAAGCACATTGAACTGGAGCGGGTATGAATCTGGCAAGGGACTTGGCAAGAACCTCCAAGGAATCGCTAAGCCCATCAAGCTCAAGAAATATAGCACCACCTTCGAATTGGGATACGAGTATACTTAGGAAGAGTTCAACCATTGGTTGGGACCATAGTGCGGCCCTTACTATCCTTTGGAGCAACCAATACCCCGTTTGGAGCAGACTTTCCAGCCGGTCGAGGTAATTTACGGGTCAAAAAAAGAAGAAGCATTGGCAGCAGTGAGGAATTTGTTCCTAGAAGACGATAATATGGATTGTTGTGTCATTTTTTAGGAGGAAGGGGAGGAAGGCTCTTCCATACAGTCTTTAAGCAGAGGAGCATGCCTCAATAACTCAACCGTCAGAACCACCAGAGCCCGACGAGCCTCGGGGTAGCAAGGCTGAACGAGCATCATGCACTATCTTATTTTATTAGTTTCCTTTCCTTTCGCATTTTTATTTTTCTGCAAGAAAGAGCTCCGATGCGCAAAAACAATTATGGAATCTATCAAAGCATTTCAATTTTCTTATAAAGCTTACTCTTATTATTTTCTCTCATTACTTTACTTATACAACATTACTATTACTTATCTTGATGAACCAATGACTGTGACATGCAACGAGACAACGCACCAAACGGACATAGATTCAGATGAGGATGATATATCGGAAGAAATTATTAAAGAAGTTGAGAATTTTGAGAACAGACCTAAGTCCAACCTAGACGAGACTAAGATTGTTAACCTGGGAGATGCAGAAAACATCAAAGAAACATGGATTCAACGTTCATTTGTCACCATCAGAAAAGGAAGAATACATAGAGTTCCTAAGAGAATTTGAGGACATATTCGCCTGGTTGTACGACGACATAACTGGGCTGAGTACATTTATTGTGGCTCACAAACTGCCGACTGATCCGACATGTCCACCAGTAAAACAGAAGCTCAGAAGATTCAAGCCAGACATGAGTTTGAAAATTAAGGAAAAAGTCACTAAGCAGGTCAAAGCTAAGGTTCTCAGGGTAGTGGAATATCCAATGTGATTAGCCAACATTGTGCCAGTACTGAAGAAGGACGGGAAGTTTAGAATCTGTGTCGACTATCGGGATCTCGACCAAGCCAATCCAAAAAATGACTTCCCCTTGCTAAACATGCACATCATGATCAAAAATTGCGCCAAGCACGAGTTGCAATCATTTTTAGATTATTTCACTGGGTAACATCAAAATCTGGATTGATGAAGAAGGTGCTGAGAAAATGTCTTTTATTACGCCGTGGGGAATGTAATGCTACAAAATGATGCCGTTCGGATTAAAGAATGTAGGGGCACCTACATGAGGGCCCTGACTACCATTTTTCATGACATGATACACAAGGAAGTCTAAGTATATGTGGATGATGTCATCATCATATCTAAGAAAGCCATTGATCACATGGAAGATTCGAGGAAGTCTTTCAACAGACTGAGAAGATACAACCTGAAACTGAATCCCGCAAAGTGTGCATTCAGGGTTCCAACTGGAAAATTGCTTGGGTTCATTGTGAGTCATTGGGGAATAGAACTGGATCCATCGAAGATCAAAGCCATTCAAGAATTGCCACCGCCAAGGAACAAGAAAGACGTGATGATCTTCTTGGGGAGACTTAACTACATTAGACGGTTCATAGCACAATCTATAGTTATTTGTGAGCCAATCTTCAAGATGTTGAAGAAGGATGCCGCCACCGAATGGCCTGATGAATGCCAGAAAGCTTGCGACAGAATCAAGGAATACTTATCAACACCACCAGTCTTAGTACCGCCTGAGCCAAGTAGACCTTTGTTACTCTACATCGCAGTGTTAGATGGTGCATTCGGTTGCGTCCTAGGGCAGCATGATGAAACGGGAACGAAGGAACAAGCCATTTATTATCTCAGTAAGAAGTTCACCCCATACGAGGCCCGGTATTTTTTGTTAGAACGCACCTGTTGTGCTCTAGCATGGGTAGCCCAGAAGCTGAGGCACTACTTCTGTGCTTATACTATATATCTCATATCAAGGATGGATCCTTTGAAGTACATCTTTTAGAAGTACATGCCCACTGGCAAGCTCGCCAAGTGGCAAATCTTACTGAGTGAATTCGACATTGTCTACGTGACCTAGAAAGCAGTCAAAGGACAGGCACCAACGGATCACCTTGCCGAAAACCCTGTGGATGGAGAATACAAACCCCTGAAAACGTATTTTCCTGATGAAGAGGTATCATTCATAGGAGAAGACATTTCAGAATCCTATGACCGTTGGAGAATGTTTTTCGACGGAGCAGCAAATTTTGAAGGAATCAGCATAGGAGCGGTCCTAGTATCAGAAACCGGTCAGCACTATCCGGTATCCGCCAAGCTCAGGTTCCCATGCACCAACAATATGGCCGAGTATGAAGCCTGCATCTTAGGGCTCAAGATGGACATTGACATGAACATCCAAGAGTTGCTAGTAATTGGGGACTCATACATACTCATACATTAGGTACGAGGAGAATGGGTGACCAAGAACTCCAAGATACTCCCTTATCTGCACCATGTGCAGGAATTGAGAAAGAGGTTCACAAAGTCAGAGTTCCAGCATGTTCCCAGAATCCAAAATGAGTTTACCAATGCATTAGCAACCCTATCATCCATGATATAGCATCCAGATACAAACTTCATCGATCCTATTCCGGTGAAGATGCATGATCAGCCAACTTATTATGCTCATGCCGAAGAAGAAGCAGATGGAAAACCTTAGTTTCATGACATCAAGGAATATTTGGCAAAAGGAGAGTACCCAAAGCTTGCAAATACTACTCATAAGCACACACATCGAAGATTGTCCAACAATTTCTTTCACAGCAGAGGAATCCTATATAGAAGGACCCTAGATTTAGGATTACTAAGGTGTGTCAATGCGAAGGAAGCATCTAAACTTCTAGAAGAAATCCATGCCGAAGCATGCAGTCCATATATGAACGGTTTTGTCTTAGCAAAGAAGATCCTCCGCGCTGGTTACTTTTGGATAACCATGGAAATAGATTGCATCCAGTATGTCTAAAAATGCCACCACTGTCACATACGTTCAGACATGATAAAGGTACTCCAACTGAGCTTAATGCATCAATCTCACCATGGTCGTTCGCCGCTTGGGGAATGGATATTATAGGACCAATCAAACCTGCCACCTCCAACGGGAACAGATTCATCCTAGTGGAAATTGACTATTTCACCAAATGGGTCGAAGCAGCATCTTACAAAGCAGTGACTAAGAAAGTCGTGGCCGACTTTGTCCGCGGCCGCATTGTTTGCCGATTCGGGATTCCAGAATCAATCATCACTGATAATGGTTCCAACCTCAACAGTGACTTAATGAAAGCTATGTGTGAGACCTTCAAGATCAGATACAAGAATTCTACAGCCTACAGACCTCAGATGAATGGAGCCGCCAATAAAACATCAAGAAGAAATTGAGGAAAATGATAGACAAGCATAAGCAATGGCATGAAAAGTCATCATTCTCTCTATTGGGGTATAGCACCACAGTCTGAATGTCGACTGGGGCAACTCCCTACATGCTGGTTTATGGTACATAGGCAGTCATCCCATTCGAAGTAGAGATTCCTTCCTTGAGGATCATACAAGAAGCTGAGCTCGACGATGCCGAATGTGTGAGAAACCGCTACGAGTAGCTGCCTCTTACAGATGGAAAGAGAATGAATACAGCTTGCCATGGTCAGCTTTATCAGAACAGAATGTCCAGAGCCTTCAACAAGAGAGTCAAGCCGAGACGGTTCACACCAAGGTAGCTGGTGTTAAAGAAAATTTTCCCGCATCAAAATGAATCCAAAGGGAAATTCTCTCCCAATTGGCAGGATCCATACATGGTTCATTGGGTTCTAATAGGAGGAGCCCTCATACTTGCAGAAATGGACGGAGAAGTTTGGCCAAAACCAATCAACAAAGATGCAGTCAAGCGCTACTATGTGTAATCTTGTGTTTTTCCTACATGATGTTATTTGAACTATGTCTGACCTGATTCCCATTTAAGAGGGGATACGTAGGCGGCCTTATGGGTTCAGTTACAATTCAATAAAATTTTCATTTCCCCCCACAATTGTAAACTGGGGCAGAATTTTGAGGAGAACCCTCAAAATTCTGAAGTAACTTCAGCCGATCATCACAAGCAATCGGCAGAAGTATCAACCCATTAAACTGGGCAGAATTTTGAAAAGGACCCTCAAAATTCCAAAGCAAGAGAGGTTGCAATGTCCTAAACCACGCCACAGTCGTCGGTTCATCTAAAAAATATTTCTTATATACTTATATCATATCTTTAACAAATTCATGCATGTTTATTATCAAAATCGCTTTGTTCAGCAATGCTACCCCTATGATACATACCGTGTCATCAAATCAGTGTCGGTCAGGTCAAGCAAAGCCAGCGGGGACACAAACTAACCTTTCCCATTTAAAAACTCACGATTTTTCTTTGGATGTAGGCACCCAAGTCACAAAATCATCAAATATATCATACAATCATACTGTTCAGGAAGACAATTCTCAGAACTGTCACACCTATTCACAGTCGCTATCCACATACAATATCCCCAGCAGCCACAATATCATAATCAGCTATCAGCTAAGAAAATTTATTACCATTCTCCTTTTATTTATTGCACAAGGCTACCATTATGCCTTTCGAGGTTAAGCTCTATCTCCATCTGCATTTCTACATTACATAAGGCTACCATTCTGCCTTCCGAGGTTAAGCTCTACCTCCATCTGCATTTTTGCATTACATAAGGATACCATTCTGCCTTCCGAGGTTAAGCACTATCTCCATCTACATTCTCTCTGCATTGCATAAGGCAACCATTCTGCCTTCCGAGACTAAGCACTGTCTCCATTTGCATTCTCTCTGCATTGCATAAGTCTACCATTCTACCTTCCGAGTCTAAGCATTGTCTCCATCTGCATTCTCTCTGTAATGCATAAGTCTACCATTATGCCTTCCGATACTAAGCATTGTCTCCATATTCATTCTCTCTACATTGCATAAGGCTACCATTCTGCCTTCCGAGACTAAGCCCTGTCTCCATCTGCATCGGTTGAAAAATCGCCACTTCATCTAAATCCTGCATCGGCTGAAAGATCGCCATTTTTACTTACATTTTGCGTGGATGAAATATCGCCACCTTTACTTATATTTTGCATGGCTGAAATATCGCCACCTTTATTTACGTCTTGCATCGGCTAAAAAATCGCCACTTCATTTAAATCATGTATCGGCTGAAAGATCGCCATTTTTACCTATATCTTGCATGGCTAAAATATCGCCACCTTTATTTATGTTTTGTATCGGCTTAAATATTGCCACTTTATTCACACTTTTATCGGATGAAAAAGTGCCACCTATTGCATCGGCTGAAATATTGCCAATTTATTCACGCTTTCATTGGATGAAAAATTGCCACCTATTACATTGCATGGGCTGAAAGATCGCCAAATTGTCCAAAGGCATCATTGTTTGGAGGCACCTTTTGCATAGCCTGGGAACGCCATGCCATGGCTTGATGACCTCTTTTATCTTTTGCACATAATTATTCAAAGGTATGATATCTCAACTGCATCATTCCCATAGCTGAAAGCAGCATTTCATGGCATGCGAATCCTCTATTATACGCTTCATGGCCCAGGACGTCATGGTCTGAGGACGTCATCCTAACCGTACAAAGACAACATTCATGGTCTGACAGAAAATTGCATCATGTTTAAATTTATGCACAATATATGTTTGTATTGCTTATTTGCAGGTAAAGCGCCGAGCAATGTCCATCTCAGCAGGAGCGATCCCACTCCAGTTCCCGCAGCCCTATTTAATTTTAACCATCCATCCCAACCTAAATATTGTGTCCACCCTTGAAAGATCTCCATCGGCATATCCCGCCAACGGATCCTGAACTACATGTGGCCTGATTTCTGTAAGACCAGAGATATGTAGGCATCTCAGGAATCAGAGCACGGTCAAATTCTTCAAACCATTTCGTTCGATCAAAATTGGCCATCATGTCTTTACCTAACAACTCTTTCCTCCTTCTCGGGTAAAGATGGGCAACTGTTGATACCCAATTTTTTTCTGTATATTTTTATATTCAAAATACCTTTAAAATAGCATATGTATGCATATATAAGTGTGTCCAAATGTTTTAGTATTTTTTCCCTAATTTTTAAAGATTTTAAAATTAATTTATTGCCCTATTTTAGCAGTATAAAAATCAATAATTATTTCCAAAATCATCATTCTTGGTGATTCACTTATTGTATTCTCATATTTATACCAAAATATAGCTAATGTAATTTTTGCAAATTTTATAAACTGATTTGGTATTTTAAAGCTGAATTGCATTTATTTGCAATATTAGCCTATTTTAAGAATTAATTGTGTTTATAATTGTAAATTTGATTTCAGTATTTTTAATCTAATATATATAAACTATTAATTAATTTAGGACCTTTAATTTATTTTCAAAAATCATTTTCCCCTTTTTATAAAATAAAAAGGGAAAAAGTGGCTATTTAAATGCTAGCCCTATTATTTCAATTTTTGCCCAAATCCCCCCCCCCCCCCACCATCACATTAACCCAATTTCCATCCCAAATTACCCAGTCCATTTTCAATTTAACTCGACCCCTGACCCGCTTATCCAACCCGCCCAGATCTCCCTTTTGATCGAGGTCGTTGATCATTTTGATCAATAGCCACAATTCTCCCTTGCCATTTTCAATTTCCCAGACCCCCCAAACCTAAATTGTTTCGTCTGAGACGCCACCCTTGAAACCCCTCTCCTCTCTCAATCTCTCTCGAGCCTTCCCTAACCCTAGCCGCCTCTAATCACTTCCACCGTGAAACTCACCGGAATCAATGGATTCCCAGGTTGTGAGGCCCCTATACTCACCTCATATTGCTCCTATGTTCTTGATACTTGAAGATTCGATGTCGGACCTCAAAGGTTTTCACTCATACCTTTGCCGATTCGAGGTCTCGGGGTCATCTCCAGCTTTGCTTCTGCGTTTCGAGGTTGTTTGAGCCTGGTTCTGGCTTCTCTGACTCCGGTCAATGACCTTTCAAAGCCTTTATCATTCTAGGGTTCTTCTGAAACCCTAACCCATCGAGGTTTTCTCCGATTCTTTTTAGATCTGTTGTGCATCTATGCTCTACTTGAGTTTTCAAACGATTTCCCTAGCTTTGCTTTCAAAAATCGCTCTTAAAAACCTTTCTTTTTCTATCTAGGGTTTTCTGAAAATGTTTAAATGTTTTTATTATTTTTCTTTGCCATTTATGTGTATTTTTCTCTACTGTGTTCTTGTATCATGTTCTTATATGCTTCTCTTAGTATGTTTTCCTATATTATGGTCTTTCATGCTTTTCTACTGTGTTCTTATGTTTTCCTTCTACCACGTGTGTTCCTCTACTTCACTTTCTATATTCTGATTCTTCCACTGTGTTTTTATACCATGTTCTCATATGTTTTACTCCATTTTCCTATATGTTATTTTGTTATACTTTTCTGGTGTTCTTGTATTCTTCTACTGTGTTTTTCTACTAAGCTCTTGAAGTCTCTTTGTTTGCCTTCCTACTGAACCCTGTTTGAGTTCTTCTAGAAAGAGCCTTTTAAGCACGTTTCCTTTTACTGTTCTCATCAGTATTTTTGAATCCTTCTATTGTGATTGGATGTTACTTTTCTATCATATTCTTCATAAGTTCTGTTGTTGAAGAAGCCTGTCCTTTTCTGAAACTTCTGAACATGATTTTGATTCTATTGCCTGCTATCTCATCCTTGCTTTTGGGTTTGCTCAAAAAGACCCCTAATTCTTTCAGACTAACTTTGAGTCTCTGAACTAAGGTTGAACATCTTTGTTTTCATACAATTATGAATTTTGCTGAACTCTCCTATACTGGAATTTTTACTGATTTTATGACAAGTTTCTTGCATGCATAACGTGTATGTATGTTTTTATATATGATGAGTCTCCCTTTAAAAGGATTTTCAAACTTGTGATTGATTCGGAATTCCTCTTAAATAGCTCTAATTGGTTGTTTGCTAATTTTTCTTTTAGTTAAAACCTTTTCCACCTTTTATGACTTGGTTCATTCATACCTAATTTCAGACTTTGTGATTTACTGGCTGTTAATTGATTCTCTTGCCTTAGCGCAAATCGTTTACTGTCAAGACCTTGTCGTTAAATAGCCTTTATGTATTTTCCCCTAATTTACTACTTTGCACAAAGTGTTTGATTAATTTCTTTCCTTAATTGGTTTTACACGTTTGAATCTGAATCCCTTAATTAAGGGAAGCCTTGTGTAATTGATTGACAATCAATTTTAAAATTATTTTCTTACCTTATTTCTGCCCGCTTTCTGCACTATAAATACATGACTCTTTTTCACAAAGAACACATGATTTTTAATAATCATCCACTACTACAATTCACTATTCTTCTTAACTCTTACTCTCACATAAGAGAACCCTCTTCTTGCCTGCATTCTGACTTTCACAAGACTACTTCTTTTCCTGTTTGTTTCCTTGAAATTGGTATGTCTTAATTCTAATTAATAGCATCATCAGAATGTGTTTACTTACGGCTTTCTACATCTCTGTCTCTTTACTATTTCTGCAGATTTAAATACTTAAACTAGCATGTTGATTTCTTTTGTTTGTTTCTGTTATGAACTCCTCTTCCCTATCCCTTTGTGTGTTTTGAGTTACAGTTTAAAACATGGCAATATGTAAGTTATTGTCTATGGATTAAACTTGATCCCATAGGTGATCCTAACCTCTAAATAATATGTTCTAGTAGGCTTATGGGTATGCCAACATCTCTTATTGTTGGGTTATGCCCATTAGCCTGAATTTATCTCTTGCAATTTCCCATTCCTTATACCCCTTTGTGTACTGTTTACCTTTCCCTGTTCTGCACTTGCACTCTCCCTATTAGTTCTTAAGTTCTGTCCCCCCCCCCTCCCTCTTGGGAGCCTTGCCTTGGGACCTTGAGTTCCCTCTGAACTTGGACACCTGAGAGCTGGCCCTTCCACACTGCACCTTGTTTAATATGGTGATACATTTGGGTGTAAGCACTGCTCGGAGTTCTTAAGAAGCTCTTAGGGAACTCTGACACACCCAAGTGATAGAAAGGCTTTGAACATTGATCTTTGGAGTGGATTTACTTCATACTCCAGATAGGAAGTCTGAATCAAGATCTCCTTGGTTGTAATTTTTAATTTCTGATGTATTTTCTTTTATTTATTTTTTCTGGATTGTAATAACTTTGTAATAAACTTTTGGGGATGATTAATGAAAATGGAGGGGTAACAATGCATGTATATGGGTAAATAACTTGCCTATAGGAATCTCTAATTTCTGCATTTTTCATATAGTTACCATGCCTATAAGAATTTCTGCATTTTTCATATAGTTACTATGCTTATAAGGATTTATGCATTTTTCATATAGTTACCATGCCTATAAAACTTTCGCATTTTTGTATAATTACCATGCCTATAAGATTTTCGCATCTCATTTAGCTACCATGTCTATAAGAAGTTCTACATCTCATTTAGATGCCATGACTATAGGATCCTGCACTTTCATGTAGAATATTATGTCTATAGATTTTGCACACGCACGTAGAAAATATGCCTATAGGTCTTTTTCTGATAATTGCATGCCCGTTTTCACTAGGCAAACTTGTCTATAGGTCCTAATAACAAAAATGTAATCAGATAACACGCAACGCATAGATATCATGTTATAGGATTTCTGCACTTCTCTATGTCTATATCAGTTTTTTTTAAGGTCAACAAACACATAGAAAGCATGCCTATGGGGGTTCTAATTCAAATCTGAATCGCCTCATTCGTTGGTAAGTTTAAAAACTAGCAGCAATTGTCACACCTCATTTTTTACACACCACCCCGAAGGATAGTATACAAGGAAGTTTTTCCAATTTAAGTGATATTATTCGAAATGAGGTTATTTATTCAATTCAGAGTTGCCACTTGGGATATGTTTGTTTTCTGGTATCCCAAGTAACCGGTTTATTTTAAATCCCAAATCGAGTAAGATTTCGACTTTCCTTTTCAAGTCTGCGAACCAAAAATTATGAATAAAGAATTCTATTAAACCGAGGGAAGGTGTTAGGCAACCCCGGATTCCGTGGTTCTAGCATGGTCGCTTAAACTATTATAATTGGCTTATCATTTAATTTTAAAACAGTTTTAAGCCTATGTGCATTTTAACTTTAAAATCGTTTTTAATTATTTTAAGGAAGATTTCAACGTCATCTAAAACACGTGTTTAGACTACACCACATGAAATGCACCCGAAGTCCGAGACTCATTTTATTTAACTTTGTTAAGATTTGGATTTGGGTCACATGAAATGTACACCCGAGTTTAGGAAGGTAGTTTTAAGTTACGCACCTAAAGCAACTATGCGTTTCCAAGTTTGCGAGGGCCATGGAAACTCAGCTAAATGGCACGCCTCGAATTCTAAGGATTCAAACATTAATTAAGTGAGGGTCAAGAGTTTTGAAATTTTATTTGGCATGGCACGCCTCAAATTATTTAAAAAGATTGCACTCGACTTAAACAAACTATGAATGGCCATAATTATTTGACGGAACATTATAAATATTTACAAAATTCTCATCATAAAACGTACCAAAATAAACTTGGAAACTAGCAAATTAAAAGGCAATAGCTAGCAGCAATTTAGACGAACTTCCAAACGTGGGTATATTATCACATTACTGGATCAAAACATTACATTTAATTCTACATTTGAAACTCATGGATTGAGATATATTCTACATTTTTAGAACCTATTAAGACTAAAAGAAATATTGGACACATCAGATTTTAACTGATTTCAAGTAGGCAAATCTAAATTGTTAAGTACTAGATTAGAAGATTTGATGACAGTCAGTAGTGTTAACTATATAATATGTTTGCATTATAGTCCCAATTGCCTATTTTCATGGATCTTTTTCTAAAGAAGAGGTATGAAACGATAAAATAAAGTTCAACTTCCTATTTATTTCTCTTTTCCCTTTAACGCAAACAATATCTACACAGTGAACTCCAAATGCATATCAGCAGGACAAATCAAAATCTACGGCATGACTGTTGAAACCAAACTCGTTTTCATAATTCAAACCCATTTCTCAACATAAGTATTTACAACCAATTTGTAAACAAAAGCTTGAAGAAATACCTGATTTCAAGAGATTAAGGAAAAAAAAATTACTCTCCGAGCAGCAAACATCCCAGCACAGCTCGACACAGAAGGAACATTTTTAGCTCTCTCATTTTTTTTTGTCCCTATGTTTCTCTCACGACTCAGATTTGTTTTCTCTTTCCCGTTCTTTTTAAGTTAGAAAATTATATCATTATTTTTGGGGAAGGGTTCGGATTAAACAAATGAATGGAAAATCTGAGGTTTACAGTATTTAGGTGGCTATTTCGCTGGGATTTAGGAGTTAAGTTTGAGCTAATATTTGTTCTTGAGAGAGTAGGGTGGCTGCTGGAGAACAAGAAGTTCAAAAAAATGGAGAAGAATCAGAGCCCCTGGTTGCGCCGCTCTTTTTCCTGACGGTCGAGGTCTCAGATCTGATTTTTTTTCTAGGTCTTCTAATGTGTTTTATATGTAGGGATAGGGTAAAGGCTAATGGGCATTTGGGTAATGAGATTGAGCTTTGAATGGTTTGGGCCAGATTTTAAGTATAAGAACAACTCAAATTTGAATTAAAACCCCATCTTTCAAATTCTTTTCTTACCTTATCATTACCATGTATTCTTCATGTGTTAAAGAACTGAACTATGATTCATGTTAGAAATTATGCTTAGGCTATATGGTGGTATTATTGTGACCCATAGATGTCGTGTTGCAATTGAATTACTTGTTTAATTTGTAATTGTGTACTCAGTCACATCTATCATTTGCATATCATATCTCTAACTCTGTTGCCATTTATTGATACAACTTATTATCATGTTCGGGCTGATTTTCATGACATTGTAAGTCTGAGGAGAGATTGATGACTGAGTGTGGCCGAGGCCTTGATTGTGAGGATATTTTGGGATCGGGCCGCACGTTGTATCATGCTTTATTGATTCATGCCATGATTGGCTTATTTTAGCGCTTGGGCAGGGTCCGTCTCTCTGAAGTCTGACTTATCAACGGTTAGCACAGGTTCCTACTATGTGCGAGTGCTGAGTAATGGGAGGATAGAGTGACTGCGAGGATTAAGGGACTGTAAGGACTGAGAGACTGTGAGGACTGAATGACTATGATGATTGAGTGACTGGGAGGGCTGCATATATTAATACTCCGAGAGTATGCATATGATTTTTATCACTACGTTGAATTACAATTGTCATGTATATGACATGTAGAGATAGAGATGTATCATTCCTCATTTCAATCACACTTGGCATATTTTATCTGTTTTGAGCTTAAACTGTTGAACTTGAAAGCAAGTGTATATTTCTATGCTATTATTTCTGTATTTGGATTGTATCTGCTGAGCTCATCATTGCTATCAGCCCAAAAAGTTACTTTTGTTACTTATTAGGTACATTGGTCGGATGTACTCATACTACATTCTGCATTTCATGTGCAGATCCAAGTACTTCCGGTTGCGGTGGTGGCTGACTTTGGAGTTTTTATAAGTTCGAAGATCCTCGAGGTAGCTGCCTTAGCGTTCGCACACCTTGACTCTCCTCCTTTATCTTTTAGATTTACCAATATTGTTCTAACTTCCTAGACAGTGTTTCAGACCATGTTATAGTATAGATGCTCATGTACTCATTGCTACACGGATTTTGGAGAATATTGTATTGAGTCGCAATATTTTTTTATTAGTATTTATGAGATTTTTTATTTGGAACTTATATTATTATGTTCCTAAATTTAAAGTGCGTGATTTTATTGTAATTATCGGCTTGCATAGTATTGCGTCTAGGAACCATCACAGATGGTGAGTGGATTGAATTTTGCTTTAGTATTATACTGAGGTGCTTCAGATCTGGTGTCATCGCACCTGCGGAGAGATTGGCCATAGGTGTGGAGCTGCTGAATCGGGAAGGATGCGCCACTGCAAAGAGGAAGAAGGCTACTGGGGGTGGTAGGTGCAAAAGTATTTCCTCAAGCGGATGTGGATGCGCATCTGCGCTTGATCCACCATAGGAGCGGAAGTGGGCAGGAGGCTGTGAAGGTGCAAAAGCGAGGGGTTGTTCGTAGATGCAGTCCCATAGGTGCGAACCTGGGACCACAGGTGCGTGAGGTCGGATGTTTAGTAGGCAATGGAGAAGCTTCGTTATCTCCGCAAAAGAGGGATCGCAGATGCGAGCCCAGGATTCGCATGTGCGGAATGCTTGGGTAAGATTGAAGGGTTCTGAGATTTTATTGATTCTTTGACTTTAGGAGCTAGGATTAAGTGATTTCTGAAGGGGATTTCATGAGATTTCTTGAGGTAAGCCATTCTTGATCATTTTTGTTCAATAACATTGATTACCCATTGAATTTCCCACCTAGTTTATGTGTTTTTAAGGTAAAATTTTCGGAGTTTTGTGTGACGACCTGACTTGTCGTTTCAAGAATTTACGCCTTGTTAAATGACTAAAGGTCTCTAGCATCTTTGTAATATGTATTAAGACTCGTGTGTGTGGTCGAGTTTAGTTTTCGGAAGAGTCGGAATTAAATTTAAAGAAAATTCTCATTTTGAAGCATAAATAGAAAGAGTTGACCGGAGAGTTGAATTTTGAGCAAACGAACTCGGAATGGAGATTTGATGATGTCAATAGCTTCGTATAGTGATTTTGGACTTAGGTGTATATTCGGATTTAGATTTGGAAGTCCGTAGGATAATTCGACGCACTTTGGCGAAAGTTGGAAAATATGAGATTTTGGAAAAATTCGAACAAAGGTTGAAATTTTGATAACAAGGTCGGACTTCAATTCCGAAAATTGGAACAACTCCGTTATGCTATTTATGACTTGTGTGCAAAATTTAAAGTTATTCCGTATTGATTCGATATGTTTTGACGCAAAATATAGAAGTTGGAAGATTTGAAAACTCATAATTCGATTCAAGGCGTGATTCGAAATTTCTGAGTTGTTTAATGTTGTTTAAAGCCTCGAATAAGTTTGTATTGTATTTTGGGACATGTCGGTATAATTTGTTAAAGTTCCGAGGGCCTCGGATGAAGTTCGAAAGGTTAACGGAATAAATTTCGGACCAAGGTAGCTGCTGATATTTGCTGCTGTTTTTCTGGGCAGCAGCTGATGTTTTCGCCTCTGCGGAAGCTGCATCGGAGAAGCAACAGCGCAGAAGCGATGTCTTGCCTCGCAGAAGTGAAATGTGAAGGGACATGGTAGTCATCACAGGTGTGATGTTGGAAGCGCAGAAGCGGACGTTGGCAGCCATAGGAATGATCGCAGAAACAACAATTCTTTTGCATAAAAGTAGAAGTATTTGTAGATGATATTTAGATGAGCCATGGTTCTTTGCATGTAACCAAAGAAAGTACGCCATTGTAATGAGAAATGAAGAATATCAATGGCTGTTTGGGCATTGAACGCAGCAGCAACCTGGATAGGAGATGATGAAGAAGGCCGAAGATGCGCCTGGACATCGCATAAGCGACAATCACATAAGCGACAGTGGCTTCGCAAGTGTGAGATTGGCATGGGCACTGTGGATCGCAGAAGCGAGTTTTTGAGTTGAAAAAGCGGCTTCGCAGGTGCGTAAATTAGTACACAGAAGCGGAAATGGCAAAAACATAAGGCATCAAAAATCAGTGACTTTTCATTTCGTTTTGGGAATTTTTGGAGCTCGGTTCTTGGGCGATTTTGAGGTGTTCTTCAAGAATTCGACTCAAGTAAGTGTCCTATACTCAGAATATATTTTTATTTCATAAATCTGTAGTTATTTTCATCGTTTAATACGGATTTAGATGGAAGAAATAAAGATTTTTGCAAAATCTTCCAAAAACAAAAATTTAAGATTTGGAGGTCGAATTGTTATCGAAATTTGATAAAATTTGTATGGTTGAATTCGTATCGGAATGGGTGTTCGGATCTCGTAAAAATCATGTCAGGTTCCGTGAGGCGGGTCCAGCATTGACTTTTGGTTGACTTTTTAGAATAAAATTTTTAAGTCAATGTTATATTATTCGGAATTGTTTTCGATGAATTTTAATGAAGTTATACAATTAATTTTGATATACTTGAGCTATCCGGATGTCGATTCAAGTAAGGAGGCGATTTTGAAATATCGGACTAACTTCATAAAGGTACGTATCTTGCCTAACCTTGTGTGGGGGAATTTCCCCTTAGGCATTGAATCTTATATGGAAATTGTGTGATTGGAAACCATGTACGTAAGGTGACGAGTACATACTTGGTGTATATGTAAAAATTATATCGGTTAAAGTTCGTAGACATCCGTATGTATTTAATTGAAAATGGTTGGCACTTCGTAAATCCTTGATTATCATGCCTCGTTTTTTGTTTGTCGAGTTTGTATTTATATGATAATTTGGTGTGATTGCTACTTGAATTTTTATGTGAATTCCATGTGTTTGGTGATTTTATATCTCCTAGAAATAATTTTATTATGGATTTTCCATCCGCAAATAATTAATTAAATAAGGTAAGAAGAGGCATTAATATAATTATCGAAAATTTGAATTAAAGAAGGCGTTGTCCTATGATGAATTATTTTTTTTCATCCTTGCTGTTTTTTTGAGATTTTATATACCTTGTGTGGAGCCTTGGTGTCACGACCCAAAATCCACTAAGGGTCGTGGTGGCACCGGACACCGCTGTCAGGCCAGCCAACTAAAATACTTAATTACATTATTATTTTTAATAATTTTAAAAATACTTCTTTATTATGATTAAAACAATACTCAGTAAGTTCCTCCAAATAATTAAGGAAATATTAAATCAACTTTCAAAATTTCTGAATAAATCCAATTACATCCCCAGAACCCGGTGTCACAAGTGCATGAGCAACTACTGATAAGGAAAATAAAATACAACACATGTCTGAAATACAGTGGACAGGGAATAAGATACAAAATGCTGAAAGGAACTACACTAGCTGCGGGTCGCCTCGAACAATGCAACTCACATAGTCCCAGCATCATCCATGCTGCTACGCCCAATAGGCTGCTAGAGGTATATATACCTGTGCAACAAAAATGCACAGAAGTGTTGTATGAGTACGTAATCCATGTGTACTCAGTGAGTATCCCGCCTAATCTCGAAGGAGTAGAGACGAGATGGCCAACTCCGACACTCACTAGAGATCAATTAACAATATTCTAGAAATACATGAATAATTATGGATTTATAAAGTAGTTCAAATTCGCGAAGCCAGAAAACAGGTAAACACCTTCAAAAATTAAGTAAGGGCTTCCAAGGTTTATTCTTTATTATCTTATCAATTTATATCAATCCACAAATCGCCAAATCCACATTTACAATTCTCAAGCGACAAATAACATGCGCAAATCACACCGAGGCAACGGCCCGATCCAACAGGAATGTAAATTGTTCACTGCCGAGGGTCGAGCGGCCTGAACCAATAGATGCATCTATTTAAATCTGTGGAGGCATTCGGCCCGTTCCAAAAATAAATACATACCCTGCTCGCGAATCATGCATGTGACGCAGGTACACATAAGAATACATGCTCAATCAGTCAAATAAGATCTTATCGGGGAGTATTTATTTAAATAAAACCAATTCTCCTTTAACAATTTAAGAAATTAAGTTTAATCCTTTTAGAAATTCACTTACTAATTCGATGTGAGTTAAGCAATTCAAGCTATCAATGGGTTCACAATTAATCTACGTACAACAAGCTTTTGGGTCCTAACTACCCGGAAAATAGCATAATAGTAGCTACGCATGGACTCTCATCACCTCGTGCATACGTAGCCCCCACAAATAGGAGCACATAATCAATTATTTCACCTATGGGGTAAATTCCCACTGACAAGATTAGAAAGGAGACTCACCTCGCTTCGAAGACTCATAACCGGCATTTCTACATTCTTCCGAAGACTTGAACCAACGCACAATTCTCCAAAACTAGTCAATAGTTATACAAATCCATTAATATATGATAAGGTACTCATTATAATCAAATTTATAACAATTCCTAACCCCGATTAGAAAGCTGACAAAATGCCTTCGGGCCCACGTGGCCGGAATTCGAAATTTCTCGAAAATAAAGGTTACCCATGACCTTAGAAACTCAAATATATAATTTTCTCTAAATTCCACACCCAAAATCGTGGCTAAATTCCAAGAATATAATTTTCTAAGTTTTCCTCCAAAACCTCAATTTTACACTAATTTTCATGTGTAAATCCATACATAATTTATGTATTTAACTCAAAAGTTGGTGGAAATCACTTACCTTAGCATAGAAGATGAAAATCCCTCTTTGAAGCTCTCCAACATTCGCCCCAAGACATGGAAAATGAGAGAAATGAACTCCCAATCATGATTTTAAAACAAGCCTACAGCCCAGCAATTTTTGCTTTTGCGGAACCATGTCCGCTTCCGCGATCCCGCTTCTGTGGGCAGCTTGCTGCTTCTGCGGTTCTCCGCATTGCAGGCCCGGTCCGCTTCTGCGGAAACCCAACCGCATCTGTGGATCCCTACAGCTCCAACCAAAACCGCTTCTACGGTCTCCCCTTCGCACCTGCGATACCGCTTCTTCGGTCCCCTTTTCCACAGAAGCGGAAATACTAGAAGCAGCAGCTTCAACACTTCTTCAAACTCTGAATTCGATCCGTTAGCCACCCAGAATCCACACGAGGCCCCCGGGAGCCCAACCAAACATACTATCCAGTCCCGAAACACATCCGGACTTGCTCGAGGCCTCAAATCACATCAAACAATGCTAAAACCATGAATTACACCCCGATTCAAGCTTTATGAACTTTTGAATTTTCCAACTTCTATTTCCGATGTTTAAACCTATCAAATCATGTCCGATTGACCTCAAATTTTTCTCACAAGTCATATTTGACATTACGGACCTACTCCAACTTTCGAAATTGGATTCCAACCCCGATATCAAAAAGTCCACTTCCGGTCAAACTTCTCAAAAACCTTCAAATTTCTATCTTTAGCCAAATGGCTTCAAAATGACCTACGGACCTCCGAATTCACTTCCGATCGTGCTCCCAACTCTAGAATCACCTTACAGAGCTATTCACGGTCTCAGAATCCCAAACGGACATTGATAACACTGAAATGCACTTCAAACCAAACCTATGAAATTTCTTCCAAAATGGGCGCCAAAACGCTTTTGGGTTATCCAAAACCCAATCCGAGCACACGCCCAAGTCTGAAATCGTCATACAAACCTGCTGGAACTTTCAGATCTTAATTCCGAGGTTATTTACCTAAAATTCCAATCTTAGTCATTTTCCCCAACTTAAGGCTTCTGAAATGAGAATTTTCATTTAAATTTAACTCAGAACTTCATGGATTTCAATTCCGACTATACACACAAGTCATAATACCTGAAATGAAGTTGTTCATGGCCTCCAACTGCTGAACGGAGCGCTAGTACTCAAAACGACTGGTCGGGTCATTATATTCTTTCCCACTTAAACATATGTTCCTCCTCGAACGTGCTGAGAACTATACAGAAGTAGTCTAAAATCACTGTTTAGCACCTCATGCACCTTCCCGTGCTACCACAACTTAGCTGAGCATATTGGCTCGATAAATTCTGAAGATATTCCCTTTTTATTCAAGAAAATAATCCCTAGAGCCTGACTCCAACATCCGGAATCCTATGCGAGGCCCGGTTTCCAACATACGACCACCATATCAACCACCACACGCTGTACTCAAACATGACTGCACAACTTTGCTGGATTCTTACTTTGCAACACTTAGTCCACAAGATCACCATAATATTCTCTGATCAACTTAGCTAAAATTTCAATGAATCAGTTGCTCCCATTGCACCTCATGACATACAAGTCTTACTCTAGCTCTTACAATACCGCCACGACGGATGAGATGTGCCGAAATTCATAGTCAACTGCCGAATCAACCAATCATTGAGTCTATACTTCTGACAAGAAACATTACCACATTCTGAATCAAATAATGATCCTTGCTCCTTAATATACTTCATATAATTAGATTGCATTGATCCTAAGTCCGAAAATCTCGTCTCACCCAGAAATTGTTAAAATCTCACATGATACTAACATGTGTCAATAGGCCACCAATTCGAATGCAATGCCAAAGGAAAACGAACTCTGGAAGGAAGTATCTAACCCCGCACTACTACGGACTTTCCTTAGAAAATAGGAAGCAGGACATACAAAATTTGCATATAGAAAACTACACTCAACATCACACTGTTGCGGCGTGCAACCCGATCCATACTGTATAACCATGGAGGCGTGCCACCCGATCCTCACAATATAATCATGGCGGCGTGCCACCCGATCCAAGTAACATACCCATGGCAGCGTGCCATCCGATCCACACGTAGATTTTACATAGAGAGATACATTGGGCCAAGCTTCCCATTACAACAAGATATCGAATTTGGTCACAAGCACGCTAAGTGCATAACACTATCCCTGAGGGACAGATAGCGCCATAAGCCACGAAACTCAAGCACAACTAAGGTGCGATATATAATCTGAATCTCAAGAGCCATTTTGCTCATAATACGGCATTCCCATGCAGATCCTTAACACATACACAATTTATCAGGCCGTCTCACAACTCACACGGTGCAATATATCACTACATGAAATATCTAACAACGAGAAAACACCCTGGCTACTCCATAAGGAGCGCGCTACTGAAATGAACACAACTGGCCTGGCATAGAGCCCATATTCACATTTAAACCCGTCCACCGACCTCAAGTCGATCCTGATCACATCAAACTAAGCCAATAACCTTTCAAAGGTCCATAACAATTTCCCTCTCCTCATAACACATCGAACAACAATCATAACTGGAACAAACCTCCCTAGTTCATAACCCAATAAACAAAGTTCCCTCCAGGCCTTAAGTCTCAAATTAATGATATTACCACAATTCTCATACTTGGTTTAAATATTTAGTTAATCAAGTGACTGTATGTCACACTTATATAAGTTCCCCGTGGGACACGCTCCCACAATCTTCCGAAATAAATAACTGGTCCGCTCATCCAAACCATCAATTGCACTAACGCTGAAAAGTGATCGAAATCATTAACCAGAATACAAGCCCTCTTTACAAAACATCGATCTCCGGTGACGCTGAAGAATATCCTAACTTACTTTAAACAGCGAAACTCATTTCCTGCTCATTCGAGCTTGCGATATCTTTGTCCACACCGGATTGCAGCTTGATTCTTATTTCAAATTCCATACTACTCACCGCACCCAATGTGCCAATATACAATAGGACATGCTTTTCATTATAACTCCGTAACCACTAACAGGTTAACATTTTATCACATGAAAACCTTTCATTTAACTCACTTCAGGAGATCCATAATATCACATAGGTAAATTCTCATAACCATAGAATATGCGATTCTCTAAGTAGTGGTCTAAGCCACCATAGCCCTTCCGGAATTTGCTTCCACATAACAAGCCACAACAGTAGAATGGTTTAGAATGATATCAATTACGGCGACCGACAAACCTCACACATATCGCCATAAATCAAATGCATAACTCGATCACGCTGAATGTACTGATCATAGACCTCGACATGCCAAATTCAACTATGGCTAATCAATCCACCTTTTCTTCCAATTCATCCTTGCTTTCCTTATAAATAAGACTAACTCTATTCAAGACATAATATACTCCATCTACACTCACCCTGAGTGACCTTGAATCACGAAACCATGCTGTCTCAAATTCCACAAACCATTTCATATCTCTCAAATGCTACACCACAAGTCAAAATATCATAGAACATTTTGGGCACCTTCTCATAAGATTCTACAAAGCTTGATTCTTAACTGTACTCATGGGCTCGAATCATTGGGCACCACACTTTAACTTTTGAATTCACTAGGATCATTACTGAGAGCCACCCGCTCTGACTTGGTCCCGATCTTAATCCACTCCATAAATTTTATAACACACGAATACTCCCTCGACGAAGCACCCGACGAAATCACTTCCTCTGAAACCTGCATCTATACGAGGCATAAATCCTGAATCTTTTCCCAAGTTCGAACATGAGCCAACAAGGCCAACCATAGCATGCATTCCAAAATTCATCTACTCAATTCACCACTTATGGTCTTTTTCTGTAGCTGAGATAACCCATCAAGGTATTAATAACTGGAAACCTCGCAAGTAGCTAACCATGCAACCCAAATCATAAGCGGTGGGGCTCTCCCACTTAGCTTGAAGCCATTAACACACAACGCTGGAATTCACTTGAATTATTTACCTTTTATTGCCATAAACTTGTGCAGTCATCTGCCGCAAATTCTCGGAATCCTTCGGTAAATCCCCATCTTTCGTATTCTGAGTCATCATCCACATTCGCACGACCGATCTCTTTGTTGGATAACCAATATAATTTCTTTGTAGAAGCTTCGCCAACCACGCGACCGCTAACCTGCTCACGGGGAAATAACCCGCCTGTGGAAATCACCTCCCGACACCTTCCAATGCTGCTGCACGGGATATAATCACCATGACATCAATAACCAAATCCTGAGTCCAAGTTCACTTTCTAGCTGCACCGGTCCATTTATCCCTTGTGGACATCAATTAAATGTGCGGCAACACGTTTCAAATTCCGGGTTATGCTGCATCCTTCTTCATTTCAATTATAACAACCCATGCTTCGAATTAACCCAGCAGACTTCAATTGCCCATCGCTAAAATCCCAGATCATTCCAAACTCTCCTTAGGCGCGTAGTCATCCTACTACTAAGCCCTATACAGCTCCGCCTCTCTCCCACTTTGGGCAAACTCGCTCCTTTAATCAGCTGCTTGACCTACGCTTCTTATGCCTGGCCCTTTAGAAGTTCAAAACTCCGCCTGACACTTCCCACATGTTTTCTCATCTTTTGCTGCTCAGTTGTTGCCTTAATAAAATGTATCTTCTTGCAACTGGAATCCACAATTTGTTACTGACTTTAAACTTTTCCTAAGGTCGTCTTTCTCGAACCTTCAACATTTGAAATACTGATTCAATCCTAAACCAGTACACCACGATATCTGACAGTCGCATTTCCAATACTATTTCACAATATCTTGGCCCAAAGGCGAATTGTAGCAGATCATAACACCGACAAACTTAAAACGTTCAATTGGGACAACATCACCCCCATATAGAGGAGAACTCCACCACGCTTGCAATTACCACGTCTCATTACTTCCACTAGTCCACATCCGATCATCCTTAGTTCGATTGACTTTCCCCTTGCCGGGAATAAAATATTGAATCCCTTTGCTTCCACACTGAGTAAACCTCCCTTCAATTCATTCACTGCCCTGACACGCGAGCAAACACCCTACCATCATAACAACACTGCGGAATAATCGCTCATAAGCATTATGGCAATCTGTGCCTAGCCTTAAGGCTCTTAGAAGTTCTGCTACTGAGCTGAAACAATAGAATATCCCCCCCCCCCACAATGCGACTATAATAGTCCAATCAACTATACTGGGGAAATCATCCCACACCACATTTGTAGTTCCATTACAATACTTCAAATTCTCAATTCTTAACAAGCGCTTGCGTCGCGGAAGATTGAGTGGGAAGGAATCAAAGGCATAAGCCCCAAAGGAATCGAACCACACGATAAGGAAATCAAGAAAGGAAGTACTCCTAACAGCCCTGTAGCCTCCCAAGGATAAGTACAGACATTTCCGTACCGATCCGCGAGACTCTACTAGACTTGCTCATGACTCGTGAGACCGACGGGAACCTAGTGATCTTATACCATGTTGTCATGACCCAAAATCCACTAAGGGTCGTGGTAGCGCCGGACACCGCTATCAGGCCAGCCAACTAAAATACTTAATTACATTCTTATTTTTAATAATTTCGAAAATTTTTCTTTATTATGATTAAAACAATACTCATAAAGTTCCTCCAAATATTAAGGAAACCAACTTTCAAAATTTTTGAATAAATCCAATTATATCCCCAGAACCCGGTGTCGCAAGTGCATAAGCAACTACTGATAAGGAAAATAAAATACAACACATGTCCGAATTACAGTGGACAGGGAATAAGATACAAAATGCTGAAAGGAACTACACTAGCTGCGGGTCACCTCGAACAATGCAGCTCACCTAGTCCTGTGTCATCCATGCTGCTATGCCCAATAGGCTGCTAGAGGTATATATACTTGTGCAAATAAAATGCACAGAAGTGTAGTATGAGTAAGTAATCTACGTGTACTCAGTGAGTATCCCGCCTAATCTTGAAGGAGTGGAGACGAGATGGCCAACTGCGACACTCACTAGAGGTCAATTAATAATATTCTAGAAATACGAGGAAAATTATGGATTTATAAAGTAGTTCAAATTCGCGAAGCCAGAAAACAGGTAAACACCTTCAATAATTAAGCAAGGGCTTCCAATGTTTATTCTTTATTATCTTATCAATTTATATCAAGCCACGAAGGGCCAAATCCACATTTACAATTCTCAAGCGACAAATAACATGCGCAAATCACACCGAGGCGACGGCCCGATCCAACAGGAATGTTAATTATGCACTGCCGAGGGTCGAGCGGCCCGAACCAATAGATGTATCTATTTAAATCTGCCGAGGCGTTCGGCCCATTCCAAAAATAAATACATACCCTGCTCGTGAATCATGCATGCGACGCAGGTACACATAAGAATACATGCTCAATCACTCAAATAAGAACTTATCGCGGAATATTTATTCAAATTAAACTAATTCTCCTTTAACAATTTAAGAGATGAAGTTTAATCCTTTTAGAAATTCACTTACTAATTCGATGTGAGTTAAGCAATTCAAGCTATCAATGGGTTCACAAGTAATCCACATACAACATGCTTTTGGGTCCTAACTACCCGGACAATAGCATAATAGTAGCTACGCACGGACTCTCGTCACCTCGTGTGTACGTAGCCCCCATAAATAGGAGCACATAATTAATTATTTCACCTATGGGGTAAATTCTCCCTCACAAGATTAGAAAGGAGACTCACCTCGCTCCGAAGACTCATAATCGGTATTTCTACATTCTTATGAAGACTTGAACCAACGCACAATGCACCAAAACTAGCCAATGGTTATACAAATCCATTAATATATGCTAAGGTACTCATTATAATCCAATTTATAACAATTCCTAACCCCGATTGGAAAGTTGACAAAAATGCCCTCAGGCCCACGCACCCGGAATCCGAAATTTCTCGAAGATAAAGGTTATCCATGACCTTAGGAACTCAAATATATATTTTTCTCTAAATTCCATACCCAAAATCGTGGCTAAATTCCAAGAATATAATTTTCTAGGTTTTTCTCCAAAACCTCAATTTTACACTGGTTTTCATGCTTAAATCCATATATAATTGATGTATTTAACTCAAAAGTGGGCGGGAATCACTTACCTCAGCATAGCAGATGAAAATCCCTCTTTGAAGCTCTCCAACATTCACCCCAAGCCATGAAAAATGTGAGAAATGAACTCCCAATCACGATTTTAAAACAAGCCTACTGCCCAGCAATTTTCGCTTCTGCGGAACCATGTCGGCTTCTGCGGTCCTGCTTCTGGGGCTTCCACCCACATCCAGGCCTTCTGCTTCGGCGGTTCTCCAAATCGCAGGCGCGGTCCTCTTCTGTGGAAACCCAACCGCATCTGCGGATCCCTGCAGCTCCAACAAAAATCGCTTCTGCGGTCTCCCCTTCGCACATGTGATACCGCTTCTGCGGTCCCCTTTTCCGCAGAAGCAGAAATACCAGAAGCAGCAGCTTCAGCACTTCTTCAAACTCTGGATTCGATCCGATAGCCACCCGGAACCCACCCGAGGCCCCCGGGACCCCAACCAAACATACTATCCATTCCCGAAATACATCACGGACTTGCTCGAGGCCTCAAATCACATCAAACAACGCTAAAACCATGAATTACACCGTGATTCAAGCTTTATGAACTTTGAACTTTCCAACTTCTATTTCCGATGTTTAAACCTATCAAATCATGTTCGATTGACCTAAATTTTGCACACAAGTCATATTTGACATTACGTACCTACTCCAACTTTTGGAATTGGATTCCGACCCCGATATCAAAAAGTCCACTTCCGGTCAAACTTCTAAAAAACCTTCAAATTTCTATCTTTAGCCAAATGGCTTCAAAATGACCTACGGACCTCCGAATTCACTTTCGATCGTGCTCCCAACTCCAGAATCACCTTACTGAGCTTTTCATAGTCTCAGAATCCCAAACGGACATTGATAACACTAAAATGCACTTCAAACCAAAGCTATGAAATTTCTTCCAAAATTCTAACTTCCACAATAGGCGACAAAACGCTCCCGGCTTATCCAAAATGCTATCCGGGCACACGCCCAAGTCTGAAATCATCATACGAACCTGCTGGAACCTTCAGATCTTGATTTTGAGGTCATTTACCCAAAATTCCAATCTTAGCCATTTTCCCCAACTTAAGGCTTCTAAAATGAGAATTTTCATTTAAATTTAACTCCGAACTTCCTGAATTTCAATTCCTACCATACACACAAGTCATAATGCCTTAAATGAAGCTGTCCATGGCCTCCGACTGCTAAACAGAGTGTTAGTACTCAAAACGACCGATCTGGTCGTTACACTTGGGCTTTTTGTTGTGAAATTAATTGATTTTGTTGTATCTTTGGAATTGATTTAGCCTTTGGACAATTAGTGATATGAATTATGGTATGGTGTTGTTGTGATAATATTCTGCATAAATCATTGTGTAATTTGAGTTATTATTATGAGGATATAAGGGTGGCATTTCATTATTGATATTACGTGGATATAAGGGTGGCATTTCACTGTGGTTATGTGTGTTGGGATATTGTCTGGTCGGAGTGATAAGGGTGGCTATTATAAGGAGAGATAAGGTAGGCTATAGGAGAGAAAAGGCTGACTATTGTCAGGGATGATATGTGATGATGTGGGGCACCGTGTTGGTAATTATTATGTGGTGATGAGGGGATATTGTACTGGTAATATTTAGGCTGTGTGGTGAATTCCTTGTGATTTCTTTTACATATTGTGCAATTTATTTTATAAATTCAGTAAGATTGATAATAGTCAGATATATGTTGAATTTATGAGCACGTGAATAATGTCGAACGGATTATGATATGTGCACAAGGTGTCGTGGTTATGTAATTAAAATGATATTGGCGCGTGAATTTTCTGAGCAGTTGTGATATGAAATATGAGCACGAGGTGCTGTGAGTAAATGATGACGATTTTGGTACGTGAGTTATCCTTGCAGTTGTGATAGAAAAATTGGCACGGGGTGCCGTAGAAATATGAAAATGGGCTGAGACCCGTATTTTATGTTTTGAAATGAGGTGTCACATGGTGACTTTTGTTTGAAAGAATTATATTCGAAAAATATTATTTGAAGGAATTTTTATTCGGAAGATATATGTTGAAAGAATTTTATTGGAAAGGATTATATTGTAAGGATTATTATTTGCAAAACTTATGGGTGAAAGATTTACATTTGAAGGACTTGGTTAATTGGTTGTACTTGTATTTATTAGTTGTTGAAAAATATTTATAATGTTGTTGTTGCCTTGTTGTTTATATCACTGGTTGATTTTTGTTGCTATCACTGCTAGTTATTTCCCAGTACTATTGTATACTGCTATATTGCACAGGTTATTTGACTAGTAAGTGTCTTGACTGTACCTCATCACTACTCCACCAAGGTTAGTCTTGATACTCACTGGGCACTGACTGTGGTGTGCTCATACTACATTTCTGTATATTTTTTTACAGAGCCAGGTATTGGAGATATTGGACTCCGACAGAGTTAGTGTGTTGATCGCAAGGATTCAAGGTAGAGCTACTTGATCGTCGCAGTTCCTTGGGGCCTTTCTATTTTATTGTACTGTCAACTTTTATTCAAATAGTATTATATATTCGATCTTGGAGGGAAAGTTAGGGTTGTGACATTTTGGGCTAGGGATTGGGGAGTAAGATTTGGATTTGACTGATGATTTGGTGTCGGATTTTGGTCAATTTTGTATGGTTGGACTCGTGGTTGAATAGGTGTTCGGATTTTATAACATTTGTGGGATTATGAGACGTGGACCCAAAGTTCACTTTTGAGTTGACGTTTTTATTTTTGTGAAAAAACTTATCTTTTTCATATGGAATTGATTCCTATAGCTTAAGTTGATTGTATCGAGTTGTTTGTGGCTAGATTCAAGGCGTTCGAAGGTCGATCCGCGAGGTAAGGGCTTATTGGAGTAGAGATTTACATAGTTTGAGGTAAGTAGCACTTCTAAACTTAGTTCTAAGGGTATAAATCCCTGAATTACATGTCATGTAATCGATGTTGAGGTGACACATATGCTAGATGAAGAGTGTGTAGGCGTACACCGTAAAAATTGTGACTCTGTCGATTTCGCAGAACTGTGTAATCTTGTCATCTGAATATTATTATTGTACTCTATCTGTTAGTGAATTTGAGTTGTGATTAATGTTAGAAATCATGTTTAGGCTATGTGCTGGTACTATTGCGACCCACATCGGTCGTTCTTTGCTATTGAGTTATTTGCTTAATTTGGAGTTATGTACTCAATCACATTCATCATTGCATATCATATCTTAATCTTTATTATCACATCATGCATCATTGATTTGGGTTGCTTCACATAAGTGTTGTGAGCCCCAGAGACTGGAGAGATTGACGACTGAGTGATGCCTCCTGTTTGTGAGTAATTATCACAACCAAAAAATCCCTCCGAAGTAGTCGTGATGGCACCTAGTCTCTAAACTAGGTAAGCCTAACATTTACAAAAATAACATTAACATTTACTGACTTCAAATTAAATAAATCACAATTCCCAAACTAGTGGTACAAGTCATAAGCCTTCCTAAGAGTAGTTATACAAAATAAATACAACTTTGTTCCAGAACGAGAAGGAATCAATGGAACGAGAATACAAACGAATGTGACTTTGAGGCATGCGAACGCATCAGTAGGTTACCTTGAGTCTCCACCATGATGATCTGCACAGCTACTAACGATCAATTTCCTTGATTTTTAAACAAAAATATACAGAAGTGTAGGATGAGCACTCCACGACGGTGCCCATTAAGTATCAAGACTAACCTCGATGGGGTAGTGAAGAGGAGCAATCAAGACACCTACTGGTCAGATGAAATGAACGGGATATGATAATAAAATATCGAGATAGAGATAATGAGGTAATATCAACAGCGGAGAGAAATCAATACAAATATTAGGAACAATAAAGGGAGAACACTGGTAGTAACGAACGATAACCAAGCAAATAAGATAACCAAGTAAATCAACAATGACATAATAGGAACAAAGACAAGTAAGAATATATTCAAATAAAGAAGGCAATGCCAACTCAATCAATCACGTCATTTCTCATACACAATCCCGACCATCAAAATCCTCGATTTCTCATATCATAATCTCAACTTTCGAACCTTCAGCACATATGGCACCTTACGCCCCCATATTTTCCATCTCACTTTTAACACTAAAAATCCACATGCTATACAATACATAATGTCCACACGAATGCACTCAAGATGTTTAAGAAGTCTCATTTACATAATATAAGTAAATTACAATTTCTAAACTAGTTAGGAAAGCCAGCAAGAAAAGATAAAGTTGTTTCTTTTGAAATCATTTTAGTAAAGAAAGTACCCCTTTAAATTAAAATACAACATCGAATGGATTATTACCTTTAATATGGGAGTTAATAACTAAAAGCTTAGTAGAAATTCTTTTTTAAGTAAAATACAATCTCAGACAGTTTAAGGGGATATAATTGAGAAACTAATTGAATTAAAGATGTAAAAATTATTGAAATTTGAAGTATTAGAATGTATATATATAAATACGGTGAGGTATTGAAAACACTGTAGGTTCCAACACAAAGGATCACAACAATAAAGGAATTTAAATAGTTAAAACACTTGAATTGATAACAACAAATAAACACAGCAACAGAAAGTGTACGACATCATCCTTCGTGCTTTAACTCCCAATCCTCACCATTCAATCAATAATAGAAATGTGCACGGCATCACCCTTTGTGATTTATCACTCTTCCTCACCATATGAATCATATAAATATGCACGGCGTCACCCTTTGTGCTTTATCTCTCTTCCTCACCATATGCATCAATATAAATGTAAATGTGCACGACATCATCCTTCGTGTTTTATCTCTCTTTCTCACCATATGAATTATATAAATGTAAATATGCACGGCGTCACCCTTCATGCTTTATCTCTCTTACTCACCATATGCATCAGTATATATGTAAATGTGCACAACATCATCCTTCGTGCTTTATCACTTTTCCCTCCCCCAAACAGTAGAAACAATAACATCTCGGCAAGGAAATCAACAATAGAAACAATAACATCCTGGCAAGGGAATTAATAATAGAAATAATGGCATCCCGGCAAGGGAATAAATAATAGAAACAATAATATTCCAGCAAGGGAATCGGCAATAGAAAAAATAACATCCCGGCAAGGGAATCAAAAAGTACATCATAAGGGTCACGGAAATACCAACAAGCACGTTTCCCTTAACAAAACAACAAGATATAATAAGCATGTGATAACTACACCAGTAACCACAATAATTGGACATGTAACATATTTGCACGAAGTAATAGAGGAACTCACAATCAAGAAGTATCAAAATAATAAGGAAGGCAATCACTTCAAATAAGGCAATTAATGGTCAAATGTAACACATAAGAATTAGAGGAAAGCTAACAACATCATATGGAGCATATAGAGGCAATTTAAGCAATTAGGAAACCCAATCGTAACAGGGTACTTTCCACATAATGAACATAAGGACCTAAGAACCCTAGAGAAAATTTCTCACAAATAAGCCCGAGCACACGCTCGTCACCTCGCATGCACGAACTACAATTAGAATAGAAGACTCAAATCCTAGGGAAAATCCTCCACACAAGGTTACGTAAGATACTTACCTCAAAAATGATAAACCGATGCTCTAAAATGCACTTCTCGGATAAAAGACCTCCGAACTGCTCAAATTTAACCAAATTAACTTCAAAGCACAAACAAAACATATAAGAAACTATTCCGGACCATAAAGTCTCAATTTTTAAAAAAATACAAAAAATCAATCCAAAAGTCGACCCCTGGGCCTGCACCTCGGAACCCGACAAATTTTACAAAAACTGAATATTCATTCCGATACGAGTTTAATCATACAAAATTTATCAAATTCTGATATCATTTGGTCCCTGAAATCATGATTTTTCATTTTTGAAATTTCCTTCAAAAACCAACATTTCTCCCAACCCAAAACACCAATTAAATGATAAAAAAGAAGATAAAATCATGGAATATGTTAGATTCTAGGTGAAGAACACTTACCTAATCGGTTTTCACACAAATAGATTAGGTAAGTTAACGGCGGCGTGCAGCCCGATCCATATATCGTTGCGGCATGCAGCCCAATCCATTTATCGTCGACGGTGCTCACTAGGGGTGTGCAGACTCCAGAGGGGCTCCTACAGCACAAGCACTATATCGCTGCAGCATGTAGCTCGATCCAATATATATATATCACTGCGGGTGCAGCCCGATCCATATAATTATTGCTATGGCGTGCAGCCCGATCCATACTATAAAACCATCACATCCAGGCCCTCGGCCTCACATCAATGAGTGTATCCTCACATCTGGACCTCAGCCACACTCAGTCAGCATATCATCACAGGCCCCTCGGGCATTAGTAAAATAGTAGTTCTCAGCCCAAATTATTATTTAAAATATCATTTAAGTCTCAAATCTGAGTAAAAGTGGATGAGTTTGTAAAACCATAAATATCAACAGGACTGAGTTCAAATACAAGTCAAAACAGTGAGTAAATAGTGATAAAAATCCTTGAAGGGTTCAAATAATTGGCACGAAGCCCAAATATGGAAATCAGACCAAATCATGATGATAACAAATAAATTTCAGTTAAATACGCGGTAAAATCATCAATCGGGATGGACTAAATCACAATCCCCATGGTGCTCTACCCCACGCTAGCTATCTGGCGTGCAAGTCACCTCAACATAGCACTACGATGTGCAATCCGAGGTTTCAAACCCTAACGATATCATTTACAATCAGTACTCACCACGAACCGGCGAAATCTCTAGCTCGCGACACCTGCCCCTCAAATCGGCCTCCACGCGCGTGGAATCTATCCAAAATCAGAGCGAATACATCACAATATGATAACGGAACAAATCCCAAGCGAAAACAAACAATAACCAGCACAAATCCCGAAATTACCAAAACCCGAGCTCCGAGCCCACTTCTCAAAACTTAGAAAATTTAACATCATCGGATTCCTTATCTCGTCACGAGTCCATACATATAAAGAACTCCCAAATTCGAGCCCAAATGACCCATCAAATCCCTCATTAAAATATTAAATTCCAAGCCCTATCTTTTCCCCCTTTTTGATGAATTTCCACAATTTCTATGTTAATTCTACCATTAAATCATGAATTTAGGTCAAGGAACTCACCTCCAATCACACCTAGTCGAAATCCCCTTCAATTTCCGTCCAAAAGATCTCAAGGTCGATAAAAAATGGTGGAAATTACCCTTAGCTCGCGGAATAAAATGAGCTTTCAAAACCCTTTTCTGAACAGTCCTTTTCACATCTGCGGCTGCCTTACCGCATTTGCGACTACCGCTTCTGCGGTTCTTCCTCCACTTCTGCGGATCTTCATTTGGTCTAGGACCGCTTTTGCGGTCAAGTACCGCTTCTGCGGACCACGCTTATGCGGTCAAACATCCGCTCCTGCGGAACTCCCTCACACACACGGATCGCTTCTGCGGTCAATAACCGCACCTGTGTGGACTGCACCTGTGGAATCCTTCTGCTTCTGTGGAAATTCTCCAACTGACCAACACTCGTATCTGTGCCACAACCCTTTACATCTGCGGAACCGCATCTGCGGCCCCTTTTCCGCAGATGCGGAAATACCAGGTATCAGCAAACACCAACAATGCACAAGTTCAAAATCCATCCCGATGGCCTTCCAAAATCACCCTGAGGCCCCCGGGACCTCAACCAAAAGTGCCAACCCATCCTAAAACATCATTCAAACTTGCTCCAATCAGCAAAACACATGAAGCAACACTAAAATCATCGATTCTCACCGGATTCAAGCCTAAGTTTCTTCAAAACTTTCGAAATATGCATTCGATCAAAAACCCAACCAAACAACGTTTGAATGACCTGAAACTTTACACACACTCCCAAATCACTTAACGAAGCTACAGAAACTCTCGGAATTCCATTCCGACCCTCGGATCAAAATCTCACCTATCAACCGAAATTCGCCAAAATACTAACTTTGCCAATTCAAGCTTAATTCTACATCGGACCTCCAAAAGCACTTCTGATCATGCTCCTAAGTCTCAAATCATCTAACGAAGCTAACCAAATCATAAAAACTCCAATCCAAGTTCATATACAAATAAATCAACTCTCGGTCAAACCTTTCAAATTCTAAGCTTTCTACTGAAACTATTTTTTCAAATTCATTCCAAATTTTCTTGAAAACCAAAACCAATGATCTACATTAGTCATAATACACAACACGAGGCAAGTCATGCCTGAGAACTGGTGATCAAAGTGCAAAAGTTCAAAACGAGCGATCGGGTCGTTACATCCTCCCCCACTTAAACACATGTTCGTCCTCGAACGTACCTAGAGTTGTTCTAAAAGCCAACCAATCACTGAATAACCTTACCATGCATATACCCATAGGTGATCCCATATCACCCTATCTCATGTAGGTCCGATAACACATTGTAACTGAAATTTCACCAACCAATCTAGCCCATAAGCCATAGAACCACATTTCACTTTCCAAAATCATACACAAGATCAGAACCTCCCATCTCTATTCCGAATAAGCCCGAACCAACTATAATAACCCATACCTGCAACCTCAGGTGCAATCATATGATGTACCACCTAAATCAAATGCTAGAAACGATAACTTCTATTCACCGCAGCTGCACGCAACACCCGAATACCGACAGAAAACCTCTTATCAACTAAGGTATTATTCCAACACTCCTATAAACTACCAACAATAAATAAAACATGCAATAAACGATAACCATTTCTCAGATCAACCATTCGTGAAGCCACTTCCCTTTCGCCTAACACCACAGCAAATTCTGAGCCAAACCTCGATATTATCTTTCCAACAAGCTAAAATCAAATCTGTTAGTATTCATTAGTGACCCCAACGGTCACCTCGAATCTAACACACCACTCTAGTGATATGACATCTCAATACAGGCCTAATCCACAACTTGCATAATGCGCACACCATTAAGAAATGGTCTGAACATACTCAAATCATGAAAAAATGACTCAAACAAAAGAGTTGTACCTCAAGCTCATCAGTACCCTCACAACACAAGGCCCGAGACCCCATCTCACATCATAGAAATAGAAGACACGAATCTACCCTGAAAGGTCATATCCCCATGTAGTCTTGCTACAATGCATAATATGTATTGACGTGTCATATCACCAGAGTGGTGTGTTGGATTCAAGGTGATTGTTGGGATCATTAATGAATATGAACAGATTTGATTTTAGCTTGTTGGAAGGATAATATCAAGGTTCGGCTCAAAAATCTGCTGTGGTATTAGCCAACAAGGGAAGTTACTTCATGAATAGTTGACCTAAGAAATGGTTATACTTTATTGTGTGTTTCCTTATCATTGGCAGTATGTGAAAGTGTTGGAATGAGACTTTAGTTGATAAGAGGTTTCCTATCGATATTCGGTTGTTATGTGCAGCTACTGTGAATAGAAGTTATCGTTTCGAGTGTTTGAGTTATGTGGTATATCAGATAATTGCACCTGAGGTTGCAGGTATGGGTTATTACAGCTGGTTCGGGCTTATTCTGAATAGAGATGTGAGGTTCTGATCTTGTGTATGATTTCGGAAAGTGAAATGCAATTCTATGGCTTATGGGGTAGAGTGGATGGTGAAATTTCAGTTACAATGTGTTATCGGACCTATATGAGATAGGCTGACGTGGGATCACACCCGGGTTTACGCTTGGTAAGGTTATTCAGCTATTGATTGGCTTCTAGAACAACTCCGGGTACGTTCGAGGACGAACGTGTGTTTAAGTGGGGGAGGATGTAACGACCCGACCGGTCGTTTTGAGCTTTTGCACCATGATCGCCAGATCCCCGGCATGACTTGCCCCGTGTTATGTATTATGACTAATGTAGATCGTTGGTTTTGGTTTTTAGGAAGATTTGGAATGAATTTGAAAGAAACAGTTTCAGTTGAAAGCTTTGAATTTGAAAGGTTTGACCGAGAGTTGACTTATTTGTAAATGAGCTCGGATCGGAATTTTTATGATTTGGTTAGCTTCGTTGGGTGATTTATGACTTAGGAGCGTGATCGGAATTGGTTTTGGAGGTCCGGTGTAGAATTAGGCTTGAATTGGCAAATTTAGTATTTTGGCGATTTCTGGTTGATATGTGAGATTTTGATGCGAGGGTCGGAATGGAATTCTGAGAGTTGTTGTAGATTTGTTTTGTCATTTTTGATGTGTGTGCAAAATTTCAAGTTATTTGGACATCGTTTGGTCGGGTTTTTTATCGAAAGTGTATTTTGGAAGTTTTTGGAAAACTTAGGCTTGAATTTGATGAGTTTTGAGTAATTTGATGTTGTTTGAGGTGCTTTGATGATTGGAACAAGTTTGAATGATGCTATGGATTTTGTTGGTATGTTTGTTTGAGGTCCCGAGGGCCTCGGGTGAGTTTCAGATGGTTAAACAGATGAAATTTCATATTAAAGTGTTGTAGGTTTTGCTTCAGGTCTGTTGCAGACCATTTGTTCTATGCGATCGCATATAAGGATTTGCAATCGCGTAGACTAGTTGAGCGCTGAGGCAGAGTTGCCTTACGTGATCACGTAGAGTGGGTTGCGATCGCATAGGTCTTTGTGGTGTGCCTTCGCGATCGCGTGAGCACAGTTGCAATCGCATAGGCCTGGGAGCTAGTGCTTCGCGATCGCGTGGTTATTGTTGCGATCGCATAAGGTTAATTGAGGGAGTCGTCATTCTGTACTTCGCGATCGCGTGGTTTTATCCGCGATCGCAGTGAAGGAAAATATATAGCTGGGCAGAATGTTTTAAAAGCTCATTTCCGCGAATTTGAGTCTAGGTTCCTCCATGGTTGGTCATTTTAGAAGCTTTTGAAGGAAAATTAAAGAGAGATTCAAGAGGAATCGACTTGAGGTAAGAATCTTGATCTTAAAACTCGTTTTATTGTGTAATCCACCTAGAAATTCATGGAAATTAAGCCTAAAATTGAAGAACTAAGGCTTGAGTTTTTGATATTTCAAATTGGGATTTGATAGGTCATTTGAGCTTGGATTTGAGAGTTCTTGGTATGTATGAACTCATGAGGAGATAAGGAACCTATTGATGTAAAAATTTCTGAGTTTTGAGAAGTGGGCCCGGGGCTCGAGTTTTGGTAATTTCGGGATTTTTGCCCGTTATTGTTTGTTTTCCCTTGGGCTTTGTTCCCTTAGTTTATTATGATGTATTCACTCTGATTTTGGATAGATTCGACGCGCGTAGAGGCCGATTTGAGGGGCAAGGGCATCGCGAGCTAGAGATTTCACCGGTTCGAGGTGAGTAATGGTTGTAAATGACACCCTGAGGGTTTGAAACCCCGGATTGCACATCATAGTGCTATATTGAGGTGACTTGCACGCCGGATAGCGAGCGTGGGGTAGAGCACCGTTGGGGATTGTGACTTGGTCCGTCCTGATTGATGATTTTACCACGTATTTGACTGAAACTTCTTTGTTATTATCATGATTTGGGTTGATTGCCATATTTGGGCTTCGTGCCAATTATTTGAACCCTTCGGGAATTTTTATCACTATTTTGATCTATTATTTGAACTCAGTCCTGTTGATATCTATCGTTCTACAAACTCAGCCATTTTTATACAGATTTGAAACTCAAATGATATTTCTAAATGATATTTGGGCTGAGAACTACTGTTTTACAAATGCCCGAGGGGCCTGTGATGATTTTCGGACTGAGTGAGGTCGAGGACCATATGTGAGGATATGTTGAGTGATATGAGGCCGAGGGCCTGAGATACATTTATATGCCACGAGGTGGCTTGAGTGACGTGAGGAGGCTTTCAAGCCTTGTGAGTGATATGAGGAGGATTTTAGGCCTTGTGAGTGATGTGAGGAGGCTTTCAGGCCTTGTGAGTGATATGAGGAGGCTTTTACGCCTTATGAGCGATGTGAAAAGGCTTTCAGGCCTTATGATGACATAGCGTTTGGGCCGTAAGGGGCCCCTCCGGAGTCTGCACACCCACAGTAAGCGCGAGTACCCATTATGCTGAGTGATCGATACTGAGCCCGAGGGGCTGATATGAGTGTTTCTGAGAGTGAGCCCGAGGGGCTGATATGAGTGACTGTGAAGTAGCCCGAGGGGCTGGTACTGCTTTGAGATATTGCCCGAGGGGCGAGCTTTTATGTGCTCATTTTGCATACTTACTTATCTTTTACTTGTTATACTGTGGTATTTGTGCCCGAGGGGCAGATTTCCGTGCATATCGACACTAACTGTTTTGAAATTATTTCACAACTGTTGGAATGACTATTTTCAAAGGAGGTTTAGCTAAGACAAGATATTTCTAAAGATTTCACAGCTTCACTGTTTTATCAAAGGATTGCACCCTGCTTCTATACAACATGTTGGTTGCTTTACGTGGTTTCTTACTGCTCAATTGTTATTTACCTTTATTACTCATTGAGTTAGAGTACTCACTTTACTCCCTGCACCTCGTGTGCAGTTGCAGGTATTTGTTCACCTGGTAGTGGGTATTGGCTGTTTGGAGGTAGAGTTGTGGGAGCTTAGCGAGATGACTTCCAGTGTTCGCAGCACCGTTTCTTTCTATGTTATTCATTATTCTTGCTCAGTGTATTTCTAGACTTGTAAATGTAATTACATTCTTATAGATGCTCGTGACTTCTGACACCCCTGTTTGGGCTGTGTTTGGGTTGTGCTTCCGCTAAGTAATGTTATTAAATCATCTTTGAAATTGCTCATTCTTGTTTATCTATTTGCGAAAAAGGCAATTTGGGTTGATTGGCTGGCCTTGTCCTTGCGAGAGGCGCCATAACGATCGGAGCGGGGTTTGGGTCGTGGCATAAGTAGAAAGCAGATAAAGTCTTGTGCAATTAGAACTCCTTATTCTTTCTTTTTTCTTAAATGTAAGATGTTACTCTTTGTCACGACCCGGATTTCCCACCCTCAGGAGTCGTGATGGCGCCTACTGATGAGCACTAGGCAATCCAATCTTTAACTACCTTTGTCATTAACCGATTTACTTCTTTTAACAATTAGCAGTAATATCATGAAAACATCGGAATAAGGTAAATAAGCAGAAGTCTTAAATTAAAGAATCTGAACAACAATACAGAAAAATCAACATAAGCCTCTACCCAAGAACTGGTGTCACATACTTACGAACTACTAAGAGTGCTAAATACAACCGTGTGAAAGAAATATAAATATTTGTCTCCAAATACATGAGATAACAGACTGAAATAAAGATAGAAGAGACGCCAGGCCTACGGACGCCTGCAAGGCTACCTCGGAGTCTCGCTGGACTGAAGGCTAACTCCTGCGCTACTGCAACTGCTGTCCAATACCTGGATCTATACAAAAGAGCATAGAGTATAGTATCAGCACAACCAACCCCATGTGCTGGTAAGTGTCTGGCGTAACCCCGTCGAGGTAGTGACGAGACTAGGACCAGACTCTAGATAAACCTGTGCAGATATATATACAAGTACAACGGAGAAACAACAAGAATAAACAATTTAAGCGGGGTAAGGGAACATGCTTCAGGGGCAACAGAGAGAAATAAAGTATCAGGAATAATAGAGTGTACATCTACAGTGTAGCTTCTAACATAAAATAAAGAAATAAGACAACTTTCATATTCAACTCATCTGGTTACAGGCGTGCAACCTGATCCTATTCTCAATATCTCGTGGTAGTCGTACCATCCGCTCCCACTTCAATATCACTTGTGGTAGGCATACCACCCGCTCCCTTTTCAATATCACTTGTGGTAGGCGTACCACCCACTCCCTTTTCAATATCACTTGTGGTAGGCGTACCACTCATTCCCTTTTTAATATCACTTTTGGTAGGCGTACCACCCGCTCCCTTTTTTCTTCCAACACAATACACAATACAATCCTGGCAGGAGAACAAAGCAAAATAATAACTTCCTGACAAGGGAAGCAATAACAACAAGTCAAATATCCCGGCAAGGTAGAGTCAGCTATAACCAATCCTATTCAGCTTTTATGGTATCAAGGATCATAAATCAAAACTTTCATACGATCAATTAAGCATACGCAATTATCAATTTAAGACCCACGGTCATGTTCGACACCATGCCCATACGTCGTACTCAACACAAAACAACTAGCAATTATAACTTAACTCCTAATCCCTCAAGCTAAGTTTAGGCGTACCACCCACTCCCTTTTCAATATCACTTGTGGTAGGCGTACCACTCATTCCCTTTTTAATATCACTTGTGGTAGGCATACCACCCGCTCACTTTTCAATATCACTTTTGGTAGGCGTACCACCCGCTCCCTTTTTTCTTCTAACACAATACACAATACAATCTTGGCAGGAGAATAAAGCAAAATAATAACTTCCTGACAAGGGAAACAATAACAACAAGTCAAATATCCCGGCAAGGTAGAGTCAGCTATAACCAATCCTATTCAGCTTTTATGGTATCAAGGATCATAAATCAAAACTTTCATACGATCAATTAAGCATATGCAATTATCAATTTAAGACCCACGGTCATGTTCGACACCGACGTATGGATACTCGTCACCATGCCCATACGTCGTACTCAACACAAAACAACTAGCAATTATAACTTAACTCCTAATCCCTCAAGCTAAGTTTAGACTGAACACTTACCTCAATGCCTTGAACATAAGTCAAGCCTCAACTATAGCTTTACCCAGTGATTCCACCTCCAATCCACTCGAATCTAGTCACAAGTTACTTAATTCCATCAATACGTGTTAAATGCATCAACCCCAATGCTTGAAAATGAGTTTTACAAGGTTTTACCCAAAAAGGTCAAAAATGTCCCGGGCCCACATGGTCAAAACCCGAGGTTCGAACAAAAATTCGGTTACCCATTCCCCCACGAACCCAAATATATAATTTGTTTTAAAATCGAACCTCAAATTGAGGTCCAAATCCCCAATTTTAGAAAAACCTAAGTTCTACCCAAAAACCCCAATTTCACCCATGAAAATCCTTGATTTTAAGTTAAAAACATGTTAAATGATGTTAATGATTGAAAGAAATAAGTAAAAATCAACTTACAATTGATTTGGAAGAAGGTTTTTCTTGAAAAATCGCCCAAAGGAGTTGTATTTTGAAAATGGGGTAAAAATGTCTTAAAAATCGACTAAGTATGAAAAATGCAGGTTGTAGATATGGGAATTGCGAATAAAGTTTGGGAATTGTGAACTGGGAATTGCAAAAAAAGTTTGGGAATTGCGAACAAAGTTTGGGAAATGCGAACAAGCCTGGGAATCGCGAGAAAAGTTTGGGAAATGCGAACCTGGTAATTGCGAACAAAGTTTGGGAAATGCGAACAAGCCTGGGAATTGCGAAAAAAGTTTGGGAAATGCGAACAATCCTGGGAATTGCGAGAAAAGTTTGGGAAATGCGAAGCCTGCAGGCCTGCAATTCCTTAAGTCCAAAATTTTACCTCGTGGCCTATCCAAAACTCACCCGAGCTCTCGGGGCTCCAAACCAAACATACATACAACCTTAAAAACATCCTACGAACTTATCCGTGTGATCAAATCACCAAAACAACATCATATACATCGAATTAGGCCTCAAAATCCATGATTTCTTCCAAATTTCATAAAACATCAAATTTTCTATTTTAAGTCCAAAACACGTCAAACAACGTCCGTTTTCAACCAAACTTTATAGAAAGTGCTTAATCTACATATAAGACCTATACCGGAACCAAAATACAGGCCCGATACCATCACTTTCTAATCACATTTCACTTTCAATTTCCTTAAATATTTTTAGAAAATAATTTTACTCAAAAATTTATTTCTCGGGCTTGAGACCTCGAAATTCGATTTCGGGCATACGCCCAAGTCCCATATTTTTCTACGGACCTTCCGGGACCGTTAAATTATGGGTTCGGGTCCGTTTACCCAAAATATTGACCGAAGTCAAAATTATTTATTTTAATATCAAAACTTAGTATTTTTCACAGAATTTCATATTTAAGCTTTTCGCTACGCGCCCCGGACTGCGCATGCAAATCGAGGCAACCCTAAATGAGGTTTTCAAGGCCTCGGAAGTACAAAATGGGTAAGAAAATAGGTGATGACCCTTTGGGTCTTCACACTCTTGTAGTGTGAGTGCTTCAAAGTTTATCACTATCCACTTTACAACAAAATAACTTAAAATAATTAAAGGGTACAATACACATGCATTAAAATTTACCAAAAAAAAAGAATAGATTTAGTTTTAAATTAAAACCTATTGAAGTTTCCATACATCGTAAATCGAAACCTATAAACCTAATAAAAAATATCTATAAATAAGTTTACAAAATATAGGAATATAATTTTTGAAATAATTATAATTATATTATAATAATAATAAACTATAAGATATTTTAAATTTTTTGTTAAATTTATACATGTTAAAGCACAAGTCCAATTAGAAAATTGAAGCATAAATAAGATAAAGAAATTTATATAACGAAATTAATAGTAATAAATTACACGTATTACTATATAAGAAATTTAAGGATGAAATAGTAGAAAATAAGGTATATTATAAATAAGTCGTCATTTTTAATATATTTTATTTTTTGGCATTTAGTCCTACTAATGATAGCTTCACTATATTTTTTTTATATTAAACTATTTATCGTAAAAATTAACTCAACCGTAATTATTTTTAGACTTTGTAATTTCAAGTTCATAACTATTGAAGTCTTCTACACATTGTAAATCAACCCTATAAATATATTAGGATGAGTAAAAATATTATATATAACTAAGTTTACAAATGACAAGACTATATTTGAAAATAATATAATTATATTAATAATAGCTATGGTGTACTTTAAATATTTTGTTGAGCTTTTACACGTTAAAGTACAAACCCAATCAAATAAGTGAGGCATAAATAAGATACTGAAATATATCGGAATTATATTAATAAATCGTATGTATTTTTATAAGAAATTTAAGGATGAAATAATAAGAAAAATATGTACTGTAAATAATAAGTTGTCATTTTTTTCTTGTATTTACTCCAAAAAATGACGATGCCTCACTATATTTTTTTATATTAAATTTTTAATTATAAGATATTAATTCAACTATAGTCATTTTTTTAGACGTTACAATATTAATTTTTGGAAAGCTATAAGACCAACTTTTTTATTCTCTTTTGTGTTTTGTTTTCTATATTAGGCCACCAAACCAGCATCCAAAAACTTATGTCGAACATAATTTTTTATTTATTTATTGAGCTAACTAAATAGGAACAACATTCAAATTTTTAAAAATTTCTTTAATTTTTATTAGACAAATACATAGTTTGATAATATTTACGTAATTTAAAAAAAAATATGTACTCATTAATATAGATACACACGCAACGCGCGTATTGTAAAGATAGTACTATATGGTCCTTAGCAAGATATTGTTCGCCGTTTATACCCTCTAAAAATATATTTTACATTAGACACAATTGTAATTTATGTTACTTTCCTAATACTTAGAATACTTAAATTACCTAAAATTTTGGTTATTAAATGTTTTCTTAGATAGTTCACTTAAAAATATGCAAGACTACTGCTCCAATAAAGTTATTCAATATATAATTTTAACTTTAAAAGTTTTAAATGCACCAGTATAACTATGTGAATGTTGAGCATAAATCAATAATAGGCACAAAAATAGCAGGATAATTTAAGAGTTCTTTTAATTTTTACTCTATGATATATTTAGCTAAATATGAGTGGGTTAATTAGCTAGCGTTCAATTGTAGATTCTCTTTGCTTTATTTTTTAAAATATTTTTTTGTTTATTATTGTATTTTAGATTTTTAAGGTTCTTGTCGTGAAACTAAAATTATGAAATTATAGACCTGGAACAAATGTTAATTAGTTGAATTATTGATGATTGAGGACTTCTGAGATAATTTCTTCAATTATTGAGTTAGTTGTATACAATTCATATTCATGACCATCTTTAGGAGCTTACACTTTTAATTTATAATTTAATATTATTTTTAAATAAATTTATACCCATTGAGATAGGATTCACGTGTATCGCGCGTACCCTAAGACTAGTTTAAAAAGAAAACTCTCTTTCCTCCTTCTCACTCTCACCACATCCACCCATTTTTTCTTCACTCGAATCGTCGTTATAGCTTCACTAACAACTTGTCTGGATGATTGTTACATGTTGTATTATATTGTATTGTTACTTTAAATATAATATTTATATGTTGTATTGTATGTGTTTGCGTCGTTATCTTATTTTTTCCTCTCATCTTGCCCTTCTATTGTAACGACCCAAATTTTTATTTTAAGAAATTGCATTTCGTTCAACGGCTTGAGACACTGAGAAGCTTCGTAATACACATTATGACCCGCATGTATGGTCAAGTTTAGTTTTTGTAACATTCGGAGTTAAATTTAAAGAAGAAAAAAAATCTTATTTTTGAAGCTCAAATGGAAAGAGTTGACCATAGAGTTGACTTTTGAGTAAAAGACCCCGAAATGGAATGTTAACGATGTCAATAGCTTCGTATGGTGATTTTGGACTTAGGCGTATGTCCGGAATTGGAGTTGGAAGTCCATAGGACATTTCGGCGCATTTTGGCGAAATAAGAAAGTTGACGTGTTCTAATTATATTATTTTTCATGTGGAATAGGTCTATTATCATTATGATAACCAATTAGATATTAGAACAAGTGTACGAGGCTTACTATAAGATATATGGGGTGTAAGAAAGGCCCTAAGTCTAAGCCAAGTTGGAAAAATACATAATAGGCTAAGATTTCAAATGAGTTCGCACAAGTCTCCACTTTGAACGAGCATATATAAATATTTATATGGTTTTATATGATGAACAACATATCATATGAAAGGTACTCAAGTCTAGTTTCCAACTCTTCAAACCGTTCGTCATTTGGACATTCCTACACAAAGTTATGATCAAATTATCAAAGGCTGGAAAATGCAATCATGTGTCAAATCTGCGACCGCAAAACTTGTCGCATTCGGACTTTGCGATTGCATTTCTGTCGCAGATTGGGCCAGTGTAGCCCAGTTTTGGGAACCGATTTTGTGGTGCATTATGCGGCCAGCATTCTCGTTCTGCGGTCCGTTCTGCTTTAGCAGACCCGACTTCGGAGGGTTAATTTTTCTATTTTTATAACCCGACCCCATTTTAATATATAGGCTTTGAGGTTCATTTTGGGGTCATTTCTTACTGATTTTAGAGAGGGGTGAGAGCATATTAGAGAGATAAGGAGGAAACCCAAAATTTAAATCATCCAACCTTGCATCAATCTTCAATAGAGAGATACTTTTGAAAATCTAGCGGTTGGTATGGTTGGTATGATTGGTTAGGGTCCCGGGGGCATCGGGTGGATTCCGGGTGGCTAATGGATCGAAAATGGATTTTTTGGAAATAGCTGAGTTGCTGGTTGCTGGTATTTCCGCTTCTGCAGAGATGGGACTGCAGAAGCGGCCCCGCAGAAGTGTGAAAGAAGCCGCAGAAGCGGTTGGGAGAGAAGGGGAGCAGGGGCCGCTTATGCGATCAGGTATCCGCAAAAGCGGAGTCGCAAAAGCTGTAGAGGGCACCGCAGAAGCGTAATGGTTCGAAGGGTCGTGGGCCGCAAATGCGGTCAAGGTTACACAGAAGCGGGACCGCATCTGCGGAAGGAGCATCGCAGAAGCAAAAGGGGGCTAGACAAGGGTCGTGTTGGTGCCGGACACCTCTGTCAGACCAGCCAACTAACTTATCAATTAATTCCTCTTTTAATATTTTTGAAAATCTAAAGTTTTTCCTTCCATTTTTATAAATAAAAGTTCACTACTAGAATTCAAATTTAAATAATAACAATTAGTACAAATCCATTGTAAACAATCCTAGAAATCCGGTGTCACAAGTACATGAGCGACTACTGATAAGAGAAATAAAATACAACATCCGTCCGGAATATAGTGGACGGAAAGTAAATACAGTACATTGGAACGAACTACTCTAGCTGCGGTCGCCTCAAATGATGCAGCTCACCTAGTCCTAGCGTCATCCATGCTGCTACGCCCAATAGGCTGCTAGAGGTATATATACCTGTGCAACAAAAATGCACAGAAGTGTAGTATGAGTACGTAATCAACGTGTACTCAGTGAGTGTCCCGCCTAATTCCAAAGGAGTAGAGACGAGATGGTCAACTTTGACACACTCTAATGGTCCAACGGTTATTTATTCTCAATATACATATCAAACAGTGAATTTATTTTCTGACATGATTTTTATCCAGATAGAGGAAACAAGTAAACACATAATTCTTTCATAGAAAAATTTTCAAGATTTCTTTTCATTATTAACAACATGATCTCGAGCCAGAGTGAGGCATGTAATGACTTAAATAAGTCCAGGCAACAATACAAACATGCGCAAATCATACCGAGGCGACGACCCGATCCAACAGAAATAAATGTGCACTTACCGAGGGTCGACGGCGCGCCTATAGATGCATCTATTAATCTGCCGAGGCGTTCGGCCCGTTCCAAAATAAACACACACAGACAGACAATCAGTCAAGAAGTCAAAATGGAGAAATTATCCAAGAAAGGCCAATTCTCTTTAATAACTTTGAGAAAACGAAGCTTAAGTCTTTTTAGAATTTCATTTATTAGTTTAATGCGATCAATCACCCTGCTGGCAAATCATCCATGCGACGCAGGTACACGTAAGATAGATGCTCAGATAGCCAATTAAAATTTTATCAAGGAATAATTATCCAAATAAGCCAATTCTCTATTTAACAAATTCAGAAAATGATGTTTAATCTCTTTTTAAATTCGTTTACTAATCCAGGGTCATTTAAACAATCCAAGTCATTGATGGGTTCATAATTAATTCAAGTATAACATGTTGATGGGTCCTAACTACCCGGACAATAGCATAATAGTAGCTACGCACAAACTCTCGTCACCTCGTGCTTAAGTAGCCCCCACAAATAGGAGCACATAATCATTCACTTCACCTATGGGGTAAATTCCCCTTCACAAGATTAGAAAGGAGACTCACCTCACTCCGAAGACTCATAACCGGCATTCTACATTCTTCCAAAGGCTTGCACCAACGCACAATGCTCCAAAACTAGCCAACGGTCATATAAATCCATTAATAAATGCTCAATTATACTTTACAACCCAATTTATAACAATTCCTAACCCCGAACGAAAAGTTAACAAAAATGCCCTCGGGCCCACGTGCCCAGAATCCAAAACTTTTCGAAGATAAAGTTTACCCATAACCTTAGGAACTCAAATATATAATTTTTTCTTAATTCCATACTCAAAATCGTGGCTAAATTCCAAGAACACAATATTTCTAGGTCTTCCTCTAACCCTCAATTTTCTACCCATTTTCATACTAAAATCCATACATAATTAATGTATTTAACTCATAATAGGTAGAAATAACTTACCTTAACATTGTTGATGAAGAACCTCTCTTGAATCCTCCCAAAATCGCCAAAGCCATGAGAAATGAGAGAGAAATGGCCAAAATCTGACTTTTAAAACAATGCTTCTGCCTCCAGACATTTTCGCTTCTGCGAAAATATTGCCGCTTATGCGGTTCCGCATTTGCGGACAATAGGCCGCTTCTGCGGCTTCCCCTGGCCTAGAACCCTTTTGCTTCTGCGATGCTCCTTCCGCAGATGCGGTCCCGCTTCTGCGGAACCTTGACCGCATCTGCGACCCATGACCCTTCGAACCATTATGCTTCTGCGGTGCCCTCTACCGCTTTTGCGACTCCGCTTTTGCGGATACCTGACCGCATAAGCGGTCCCTGCTCCCCTTCTATCCCAACCACTTTTATGACTTCTTTCACGCTTCTGCAGGGCCGCTTCTGCGGTCCCATCTCCGCAGAAGCGGAAATACCATCAACCAGCAACTCAGCTATTTCCAAAAAATCCATTTTCGATCCGTTAGCCACCCGGAATCTACCCGAGGCCTCCGAGACCCCAACAATCCCATAATACATTACGGACTTGCTCGAAGCCTCAAATCACGTCAAACAACGCTAAAATCATGAATTACATCCCGATTCAGGCTTTATGAACTTTGAACTTTTCAACTTCTATTTCCGATGCTTAAACCTATCAAATCACGTCCGATTGACCTCAAATTTTGCACACAAGTCATATTTGACATTACGGATCTAGTCCAAATTTTAGAATTGGATTCCGACTCTGATATCAAAAAGTCAACCTCCGGTCAAACTTCCCAAAACCTTCAAATTTCTATCTTTAGCCAAATGGCTTCAAAATGACCTGCGGACCTCCGAATTCACTTCCGATCGCGCTCCCAACTCCAGAATCACCATACGGAGCTATTCACAGACTCGGAATCCCAAACAGACATCGATAACACTGAAATTCACTTCAAGCCAAACTTAAGAAATTCCTTCTAAAATGCTAACTTCTACAATAGACGCCAAAACGCTCCCGGGTTATCCAAAACCCAATCCGGGCATACGCCCAAGTCCGAAATTATCATACGAACTTGTTAGAACCTTCAGATCCTGATTCCGAAGTCGTTTACTCAAAGTCCCAATCCTAGTTCATTCTTTCAACTTTAAGCTTCTCAAATGAGAGTTTTCATTTAAATTTAACTCTGATCTTCCTGAATTTAAATTCCGACCATACGAACAAGTCACAATACCTGAAATGAAGCTGCTCATGGCCTCAGACTGCTGAACGACATGCTAGGGCTCGAAACGACCGGTCGAGTGGTTACGTTATAATTCTATCGTGGTTTATTGTGCTTCATGTGTTATTATCACCATTGTTCCCTTGCCGGAATGTTTGTTTGATATTATTGTCCCCTTGCCGGGATGTTTGTTTGATATTATTGTTCCCTTGCCGGAATGTTTGTTTGATATTATTGTTCCCTTGCTGGGATGTTTACTTGATATTATTCTTCCCTTTTCGGGATGTTTGTTTGATATTATTGTTCCCTTGCTGGGATGTTATTATTTTGATATAATTGTTCCCTTGCCGGGATGTATTGTTTTGATGTTATTTCCCTTGCCGGGATTTGATTGTTGTACTATTGTTCCCTTGCCGGGATGTTATTATTTTGATGTTGTTTCCCTTGCCGGGATTTGATTGTTGTACTATTGTACCCTTGCCGGGATTTTATTATGATTTCATTTATTTCCTTGCCCTTAATTGTGATTGTTGTCTGGGTGAGTAAACATGATAAATGAGATTTGTGGATCGGGTTGCACGCCGCAACATATATTAAATGATAAATGATATGGATCGGGTTGCACGCCGCGACATGATTAAATGATAAATAATATTTGAGGAGCGGGTTGCACACCGCAACAGTGTTGATATATATTGGGATCGGGTTACCCACCGCAACAGATGTTAAATGATAAATGATATGGATCGGGTTGTACGCCGCGGCATGATTAAATGATAAATAATATTTGAGGAGCGGGTTGCACGCCGCAACAGTGTTGATATATATTGGGATCGGGTTGCCCGCCGCAACAGATGTTAAATGATAAATGATATGTATCGGGTTGCACGCCGCATCATGATTAAATGATAAATAATATTTGAGGAGCGGGTTGCACGCCGCAACAGTTTTGATATATATTGGGATCGGGTTGCCCGCCGCAATAGATGTTAAATGATAAATGATATGGATCGGGTTGCACGCCGCGACATGATTAAATGATAAATAATATTTGAGGAGTAGGTTGCACGCCGCAACAGTGTTGATATATATTGGGATCAGGTTGCACGCCGCAACAGTTGATGATACAAGTGTATTAACTGTTTAGATCCCTTTATTGATGTTATCCTTTGTGTTGGAATCCATAGTGTTTACAATACTTCGCCTTATTATTTTTATATGTTCAATACCTCAAATTGCAACAATTGTTACATTTTTAACTCAATTGATTTCTTAGCTAAATTTTCCTTAAACCGTTTGAGATTGTACTTTACTTGGAAAGGAATTTCTTCTATGTTTTGATTTATTGATATCTCATATTAAAGGTAATAATTCATTCGATATTGTACTTTAATTGAAAAGNAAATAATATTTGAGGAGTAGGTTGCACGCCGCAACAGTGTTGATATATATTGGGATCAGGTTGCACGCCGCAACAGTTGATGATACAAGTGTATTAACTGTTTAGATCCCTTTATTGATGTTATCCTTTGTGTTGGAATCCATAGTGTTTACAATACTTCGCCTTATTATTTTTATATGTTCAATACCTCAAATTGCAACAATTGTTACATTTTTAACTCAATTGATTTCTTAGCTAAATTTTCCTTAAACCGTTTGAGATTGTACTTTACTTGGAAAGGAATTTCTTCTATGTTTTGATTTATTGATATCTCATATTAAAGGTAATAATTCATTTCGATATTGTACTTTAATTGAAAAGGGTATTTTCTTTATCTAATGGTTTCTAAATATAACTTTATCTTTTCTTGTTGATTTGCTATTTGGGTTAGGAGTTGTACTCTACTTTATGTTAAGTGAATGAGGCTCCTTGAACATTCTTAATTGTATTGGGTATGGAACCTATGAACTAAGTAACATGAGAATATAATTGTCAATGCGAGACAGAAATATGTGGTCACAAAGTGCCGGGAAAAATATTATAGTTTTATCGAAAAAGGCCTAAAAATGCCACTCAACTTTCAGAAATGGTCTATCCATGCCATCCATTAAAAAAAATGCTCATTTCATGCCACTGTCGTTAAAGAAATGGCTCATCCATGCCATTATTGACTAACGGCTCAATTTTATTTGGTCCATCTATGCCACTGACGTTAGTCAATAATGGCATGGATGGCCCATTTCTTTTACGGCAGTGGCATGAAATGAGCATTTTCTAACGGATGGCATGGATAGACCATTTCTGAAAGTTGAGTGGCATTTTTAGGCCTTTTCCGTAGTTTTATTTAATAGCACGTGAGTTGTCCGTGCGGTTGTAATATAAATATGGGCACGAGATGCCGTAATATATATATATATATATATA